>JAMKCH010012128.1:0-31662 GCA_023653785.1 Ophioderma brevispina | reverse complement strand
ATGGGTACACCCATTATGTAGTGGTCTCGTGATCGATTAGTGAACGACACGGTTACAAAACTTTTGCAAAAGATTCTAGCTTTGCGTTGGATGAGACCCATACATAGTGAGTCCAATTACGCTAATGCATTCTTTACAACGGATGAGCTGGATGGGATTTTTAACCCTTATGAGCATCTTACTGATGAAACCAACTGTAAGGAACATAGTACGAGTAACCCACCAAGTCTCCGTGTATGTGCCAACTAATTAAATGCCAACTGTGACGATTCAAAACAATGCCAATTTTGTCAAGACTATGCATTGTAAACAATATCCATTGCTCATTAAGGAACTATACCTCTGCCAACAGCGACAAACCAATCGATTTGGTCATGCTATACTGCCTGATAAAACTAGGAGGGGGCCTAAGAGTAAAGCTCGTAACAAGATCCGTTGTGTGCTCACAAATGTTCAAATGTTAAAGAAACCAGGCTGCCTGATGTTATTGAAGTGAGGGCGATCAAATATATAAACCCGATTTCATCTGTGGTGTGAATCTTGGCTCATCCTTTCAATTAACAGCAACGAGATTTTTCCGTCAACCTTTTAAGTGTACGGATTTCGGATAGAGTTACCGACACCACAGGGGGTGGAGTTTTTCAACAGTGAGAAATGGACTTGATAGGTTCACATGACGTGATCTTCCTACAAAACTGTGAGGTTTCTATGGGACAGGAAACCACAGATGAGGCGGAATAAACTCACTGATTATAAGGAACATTGAGAGATCAGATGATCAGCAGGGTGATATGATTCAACTCATACTTGACCTTCCCATTTTCAAACTGGGGAGCAAAACTCACAACCATTAATATCATCCTGATAGGGAGAGTCCACATCCCCCCAACATCAATTGGAGTGATATGACACATATTTATCGTAGTGGGCTACAGCAAAAGTGTCCTGATGAAAAATTGCTCAACCTCTCTATCGAGCAGGTGTTTTAACTCGTGTTGTCCCACAGAGCCAACAAGAAAGCAAGGTGATACTGAAAATATTCTGGAGCTTGCTCACAAATACTCATGACTGATACAAAACATCAATGTGAACAGAGGGATTTCAGGGACCACAGTGACCTTGTCATTGATATAATGTTTCTACCAGCACTAAACGCGGGTGTGAAAAGGAATAGATGTCTATTTTGCGTAAGAAGGCAGAAACAGAAGGTATAAATCTTCCCATGCTTGATTTTCCGCGTGAATACTTTGATGATACCAAAATATCAGGGTTGCTCACGCCGACACAAGTGGACTTCATCCAAGAAAACCTTACTAAAATTCATGAATGAAACAGATCCCAATCTAAGAGTGTCTTCACGAGATACAATCTGCCTTGGTTTACCTCACAGCTACGGCGACAGTGTAGAAAGAAACAGAAGCTGTATAATAAAGCTAAGAAAAGTGGGGACAGCTCTGATTGGAAAGCTTTTTTACTGAAAGGAAGAGCACCAAAAAGAACCCACGTGCTGCTCGTGAGAAGTACCACAGGGAGTCCTCGAATCATCTCTTGAAGAAAATCCCAAGCCTTTGGTCTCTTGACGTCAAAAACCTTCGTGAGGAACCAGTGCATGCGATTAAGTGTAATAATGAGATCATCAGCAATAATAAAGTGAAAGCGGAGTTACTGAATCAGCAGTTCACCATGTTTCACGCAAGAAGGGGAAATGGAGTGCTACCAACCTTGGGGAAATAGCCGTATTCAAGATTCCACAGTTGACCATTTCACACCAGGGCCTGAAGATCAGTGAAAACGGATTGATTCCATCTAAAGCACAAGGATCGACGAGCTACCCTCTGGGTTTTTGAAATTAGTTCCACCGAAATTGAACCAGTTCCAGAGACCTTGTTCCAGCTTTTCTGTGTTACACCGGGGAATTATAAGAAAAGTACCAAAAAAGTGGAAAGAGGCCAATCTAAACGACTCTTACAAAAAGGGCAGGTCGATCTGAGCCAAGCAATTATAGGCCTGTTTCCACTCACGGGTGGTCAACTTGCAAGATCTTAGTAGAACATATATTCATTATCCACGTTATGGGTCACTTGGAAAGTAACAAAGTCTCACGATTCAAACAGCATGGGTTAGGGCTAAGCGTTCTACTGAGACTCAACTGATCCTTACTAACATGACAGTGCCCGACCAGCTCAATCTAAAGAGAAGAAGTCGATGTGGCCCATAATCGACTTGACAAAAGCTTCGACCAGTTCCCCACGCAGATTAATCCCAAAAAACTGAAAATTACGGCATTGATGGTACAATTTGACATGGGTGCAAAACGTCGGACTGGTAGAACCCAAAGAGTTTTGGTCGTATGGACAAGCATAGAACGGCTGCCGTCACATCGGACGTCCACAAGGCACAGGACTGGCCCCATTTGGTTGTACTTTACATCAAACGACCTGCATGATAATTGAACTTCAACAGGCCGTTTGTTCGTGATGATGGTCTCCTGTACACCACCCATCTAATTCAGCCCGAGATAAGTCTACTCTTCAGAATGATCTCCGCACCTTAGAGAAATGGCAAGAAGATGGCTAATGAAATTCAACCTGCAAATGCGCCACCATGTCCATTTCATCTAGAACGCCCACTAAGCGGATCTATAAATTATGTGGGCAAGACTTGGACAGTGTTAATTCTCATCCTTAATTGGGGGTTCAAATCTCTAACACACATCAGCTGGGGTATTTAGACTGGTGGAGCAGTAAAAAAGGCCCAGTGTGCAACGGGAGCTTGTTAAAAAAGAAATCTCTGGAGTTGTAACGAGAAGGTGAAGGTCCTGCCTACAAAGCTATTGTCCGCCCCCATCTCGAATATGCGGCGTCATCTTGGACCCCCATAACAGTGGGAAGCATCGATAGCATCGAGCGAGTTCAGAACACAAGTGCCGCTTTTGCAAGAGGGAAGTACACAATTGAGAAGGGTACAATGACTAGGCTAATGATCCAGAACTGGGATGGATGCCCTCCAATAGGAGAAAATCTCAAGGTTACCATGTTTTATAAAATGGTGATGGGATAGTGTGAAATTGATCTCGATAAATAGTCCAGGAAGAAAAAGACTAGGTCTACAGGGACATGACATGAAATTCCGGGAAATGGCTGGAGAGTTTTTACATGGAGAGACTCGTTTTTCCCAACAACAGTTGATTGAAAGATTGGAATGTTCTTCCAGCTATGTAGTCAATGTCAAGTTTTGGTCTCTTCAAGTCAAATGTTAGGGAGCATTACGCTGAGGGAGGGGTGTAAGCAAATATAAAGGCTAGCAATTAATTACAGTCGCTCGGCCACCCAAAGGGTCAAGTTGGCGTGATGCACAAGAGATGTCCTTGCCGACTCAACTAGACAGACAAGACAAGAGATACAGATTATGTAACTTTTTAGAGGAAAATATGAATGGTAATGGAAAATTATGATTGCAACACCTGAAATGGAAAATGTAGGCCAAACATAAGATCGAACTTTAAACATTAGGCCATGTGAAGGATGTTAATACGTGATCCAGGTTTGCAGCAGCAAGTAAGGAATATCTGGAAGTCATTGTAAGTGATATATACATTCCTCTCACAACCATATTAGAAAAAAACGTCCTGTTCAATGTAGGGTGCACAAAGGTTGTTTATTAAGTTATTTGTTTCAGTTAGTTTATTACGTTATCACTGATGGGCGACTGGGTTGTTACATTGTGACATCAAAGACCCATTATCATTGGTCGGATTTGTGCACCTGAATTAATGACTTGCACAAAATGGTACAATATTCTGAATTCCTGGTTATATGCATACAATTTTGTGGCTTTTTCTCTGTTTACGGAAACGAATTAAACCAAACATTAATTGTCTTGTACTATCAAATCACGTCATAATACAAAACAAAAAATAATTGGTTCTTCTAACGTTTTATATAAAAATAAAATTCCTGATTTTCATTTTGGACTAAAGAAATAAACTCTATATAGACCGTATTCAATAGCCAGCCATGTGCGTGGACAAGATAGACGATTCCAGTATACAATACATTAACCGGTCAAGGATCCCTTGGCAATCGCTAAACATGGATCGATTGACAAGTCCTGGAATGTATTGTAGTAGTCCTGGAAGTAGATCTTGTCCACCACATGTCTGGTGTGGCTTGGGCGACGTCATATTGAAATTAGGGTCTCCCCACCCCATTCTCTTCAGACACAAAAATATTTGCCAAGCCCTGCCTTTACAAAAATATGAGAGGTGGTGTGCACTTTTGTTTCCTTTATCGGTGGTGAAATAGATTCCAACAAATAATTGCATAAAGAACAAAGATTTTCGAAACTTTTTTTTTAATTTTTCCAAACCCAATTAGGTAAGAATTTGCCATTTACGCTTGATTCGTAACTGTGTATCTCCAAATTGCTTGCAGGCAATCAAGCAGGTGGATCAGGTTGAGTCAGAAGTCTACCAAATTTGTCAGTAGAACAAAGGCACACCTATACAGAAGAAGCAGTCCTTGATATTATGGCGTGCAGGCCCCAGGTTGGGGTCCATTTGGGGCCACATCAAACATTTAGTTTTTTATAATAATTATTAATTTCTGTATATTTTTTTATAATTCGGTTAAATTATTTTGTGCCCAAACAGTTATGTAATTGCCTAACCTCCCTTAAATATCAGTTGCGCATATTTTGCCGTGTGGTGGAAAACAAATTTTAAATCAAATGGCCATGGCGATTATTCTGCTAATTAGCTAATTAGCGTAAATCGTACTCGTGAGTAACATTATTTAAATTTTTATGGCAGCAATTTAAATGTACTTTTGTTCTCCTAGTATGGGCAAATGTTTTTATTTCTGTTTTTCTTGAAAAAAAAGTCCTTCGGGGGAAGTGGTTTTTCGTTTTTTGGCGGGAGAGAGAATTGGGCAGGGCCAAAAAAAAAAAAAAAATAGGTTTTTGGACCGCCATTTTGAATCGGTACAACCGATTTTCTTTTTTCTGTTATGTGGCCGTGTTAATGTACCCCATAAATGCAAGACAATCCACGGACAAAAGTGGTTTTCAGGGTGGGGTGGCGGGGTCCATGTTTTAACACAAACGGGGCAGTGCACAAACAAGGACCTTTATACACTTAAGGGTTAAGAAAAGAATTGTCGATAATGGTAGCAAAATACCCATTAAAATCAGGAATTTATCAAAAAACTGAATTTTTAAGTTTTGGATATTGGTACGATTTAAAACTATTATTCAAATTCACCTAAGAAAAATATAGTATCAATTTTAATTATAATTATTTTTTTCTTCTCAGAATATAAAGGTTCAGGATTGCAACAACGATAAAAAATCAATAAGGTACACCCACCCTTAAGATATTTTGGCGCAACGATTCATTAAAATACTTGTCGTAATTGGTGGACTGTTCAAATTTTATGATATTCTTCATTGTTCTTATTTGAAGGGATCTCAAATATATAATTAGGGACCGAATTCGTTAAGATTTCAATATCTAACTTTCACAGGATTTCTGGTGAGAAATCAAAACTTCTGAAACAGTCGATACAAAGAGATTGTAAATAAACTTTCTTTGAAAACTAGAAGCGCAGGAGTTGTTTAGGTTTGGAGTTCTTGTGTTTCAAAGATAGTTTAAAATGACCGCTATTGACACCCATATTGCGGTTTTGGGGGTTGAAGCAATAATGCATGTGCAAAGCCCTATTCGATACTGTGCTAACATTGATGTTTAACCATTAAAACGGCGTTTTTTGTTTTTTTTTCTTGGGAATGAAATGGATTTGAGGTCTCAAATGTCAGGACGATAATGAGAAAAATAGTAAAATACGGCCTCTCATCTGATATAAAAATCGATACTACTTCCGGGTAAATGGGGGGGGGGGTTCCAAAGATGATCAGTAAACGCACCTTTAACACACTGTTTTACTTCAGTTTATCGAAGTCTAAGCAACATATTTTTTCTACCCCTGTACAACCACAAATTTATTTTTTTAGCTATTTTTATTATTTTTTTTACTCCATAATTCCAAAACGATAGGTCGTACATGAACAAACTATGCTGTTGTGATATGTTATTGCTTGGAATTAGCATACATCTCACTCTTTAACTCTAATAGCCAGATTTGAGATGGGTGTAGATTTGTGCCAACAGTAGTTGGCCGACTCCACCTGGTCGTGTATGGCAATACGGTATAGCGCCATCTCTGGTCAAATCAGGTCAGCTGCCAATGATTCATGAGAAAATAGCCTGGGGAAAGTATGATGTTTTGAATTCGTAGTATGCTCGCAATCTGATTGGAGGATCGCAGATATTAATGGTGGTTATCGCGAGATATTAATCATAACTCTGAACTGGAATCAACAATGATGGGACGATTACTTATAGCGAAATTCATGCATTAAATGATGAGCAGAACTATATACAGCCGCGGATCCAGGGAGGGGCGGAGGGGGCGCGTGCCTCCCGGTAATTCTGCAAATTCTTGCAAATCAGCCCATTTTGAGCTATTTTGGACCAGTTAAAGCCTTTCAGCCCCCCCGGTAATTTTGACATTTTTCAAATCCTGGATCCGCCATTGATATACTGTATGTGAATGAGTCTCTCTTCCAAGTCTCCTACTTTCTGATGAAAATCTTATTATAGTCCACTCACTGGAATCAGCAATGATGGGACGATTACTTTTATGGCGAAATCCATGCATTAAATCATGAAACAATAAGGACAACCTAATTTGACTTGTGTGAACTGAGTTTGTCTACAATTCTCTACCAAGTCTCTACTTTCTGGCAGGAAAATCATTGGTTTGATCGCTCGGGAAACATATGTACTTCAACATAAGCTCTAGCTGTCCCCCTATGTTGCCTTCCATTGCCCTCTCAAAAATCAGCGATGCCCCTATAGCCAAAAATCTTTCTTTTGACGTACCCTAACTCTGTGTCGAATTTCAGAGATTTATCATTAAATGCACAGTTGCCCCACATTTGTCACGAATCTGCTATGCTTATACATGCCATCCTGCGTAGTCAATAACATAATCTGGTATATAAATAATGATTGAAATGGTAGTTACATCTTCATAAGGTGAAAAACGGATGTTCCATAAAACGAGCCGGCGGTACACACTAAAACGCCAAGTCAACTATGCACCGACTAAAAGTAGGGTCCAAATTATGACCACAAAAGGGTCATTTCACACGTTTTTGACCACAAAAGTGGTCAACATTTTAACCCCATTTTAGTCGGTGCATAGTTGACTCAAAACGGGGTCAAAAATGACCCCGTTGTTGAAAATATTTTTAGGGTGTAGGCTATGACAATCTCACTAGCGGAGGCAACAGATGGACATGGGAATGCTATATCCCTCGAGCCAAATCTTGTTTCCCCCTATTTTCCTCAAAAACAAGAACAAAAGTGCTGAAAGTTTTCGTTGATTTCACCCTCCCCTCAGATGTCCATGTTGTCTCCTCCCTTGAATAAGTTCTGGTGCCGCCACTGTTTCAGCATTGCAAAAGTTCTTTTTGAAATGTTTCCCCTCTACGCTTGTCGATCTATGGCGCTTCTTCTAGTCAACTCTGAGGCTCTGTGTGTCGTGTCGGTTTATATTTTGTGTTACCTTATTGTCCTAGCTTCGTTTAAACGCAAAGGAGGTATTACGAAAATATTAAAACGAGAATGTGCTGATTATGACCGTTTCATTAACGTTAGCTTAAAAGTGCACATAAATAATAAAAAATAAAAAAATAAACCTTCCATCCCCAAAAGAACAAAATACAAACAATATAAATGCGAAATAACATAAACAACCATGACTCTTCGCCTCTCATATGGTACCCAACACATAATGCTCTATATCCATGATACATTTATGATGCACATGTTCTTGAAGTAACCCGTCCGGTGCTATGTCTTTGTTAAGAAGGTGACAGAGGGGACAGAGGGGACAAAATTTCCAAGTTGTCCGCAGAGGGGGGGGGGGGGGGGAATTCGTAAGTCGTCCCGGTGATTTGCCTCAAGTGTGAACTTGACAAAATCGCTACATTTTCTTTAATTTTGGCCTAATTTAAGCTGAAAATGGTCGCAATTCCCCGAAGAAGAGTGGTTGAAAATGCATGTTTTGGCCCATATTGTCCTGCAACTTGTCCCCCTGCCCACGAGCGGTATACGCCACTGATTTTGATCCACGGGGTCATCGTTAAAAGCGTCATAAACATGCTTTTCTAGTCACCCCAACAAGGTTCTTATTTATAGTGGGGATCTTTTCCCCATAGCTTAACCAGTCCCCATGCGAACGGATTAACGTCTTCATTGAGATGTCCGTGCATTTGAAATGGATATGGTGTAAGGCTCGCGCTTCAAAACCCATGGGCATTCAGTGACAGAGGACTGGAAAACAAAGGGGTCTTTGGGTGAGAGACAGCCAAATTGCCCCAAAATAGAGATTTTCCGAGTGATAAATAATGCAATTTTTTTTTTCCAAAAATGGGGTCTTTGGTGAGATTTTTGCAAATTTTCCTAAAAAATAGAAGTCTTTGGGTTAAATATTTTTATAATATTTTCACCAGAATAGGGATATTTGGGTGACAGTGGTGAAATTTTCAAAACAATACTGTGTCTGTGGGTGTAATTTAAAAAACAATATGGGTCTTTGGGTGACATACATACGGTTCACTTCCAAGATGTACCAGGGGCCTTGCCCTGTTCCGCGATTGGTACGGTTCACTGCGATATAAAGCCTGCATGTTGTGAGTTAAAGTATATACATCTCCCGGGGATACATCTGTGTTCTTATGACATTTATGTCGAATGATTCTGAACATCTGTTCAGTTGTATATCATATGCTTGTAAACTATGCTTTATTGCAAAAGCACACTGACAAACAACTGGCTTTAAAGCTCTATTGGATATTCAACTTCTTTTGCGTCCTCTTGAGGTATTTCTCCGGGGTTGTTTCGAAGTTTATAGACGCGACCGGCGGGGTGGGGGTTGTGTGCACTCCATTTCAGAGGTGTAACTTATAGGTCTGTTAAAGGCCCTCATTTTTCAGCATCGTTGTCACCAAAAGACCTCATAATATTTTGGTAAAATTTTACCGCAGTCATCCAAAAGATTCCTTGGTGAAACATTTTGGAAAAAAACACACAAAGACCTTTACTTTTTAGATAATGTTCACCCAAAGATCCCCATGTTTTTTTAAAAATGAGCAAATATCTCCCACAAATAACCCGTATTTTGTGAAATTTACTTTCTCTCAACCAAAAACCCTTTTTTGCACGTTATCTGTCACCCAAATGCTCCTTTGGTTTGAAAGCGCCAGTCTAACACATTAAATAAATAGGGTAAATGTACCCATGGAGATTTACAAAACAAATACTTTTTACATCACTGTTATTAAAAACCTTAACGTTATTATTTTTATTCTGACAGTTGTTTCAGCATTTGGATTCCCTTAGATCATACACCAAAAATGTCTCACACACAAAATCGTTCACAGCCAGCCTATGGGGGGTCCTACACATGGTCTCAATATTATCAAAAACGGTTGATTCAATTAGCAACACTTTATTCATTAAATTGATAAGGTATGATTTCCAACATATTCATACACAAATATTGTATTTAATCATTTCCAATCCGTTTATAATAGCCCTACCAAACTTATAAACATATGCTTATAAACAACGTGGAATTGGTATTATACACAAAAAGTGTTCTAAAAATCGCTAGCATTTTGTGGTATGTGATAACCAAAAACTCGAAAATCATCTTCATATTTTTGAATAATTTTGTGAAATAATTCATCCGACAACTGTGAATAATATTCTTTTAAAAGTAACTTGCTAGAACTATGCGTGGGATTTTTGGACCGTTGATAATTAACAATACCATCAATTTTTAAAAGTTGAAATAAATAATCCATATCTTCGTCCAAATTTTCCAGATGACCGATAAAGTCGAAGTAATTCTCGCACGGTCTATATCTTTCTACAATTGAACTCCAATGACTATCCTGAGATAGAAACCTGAGTCTTTCATCGGTAATAAAGTCAACATACTCGCTAAAAGCCACGTCTGGTTTTCTTTCTTTACATACTTCGCACCTCTTTCTCTTTGCAAAATAAGACGCGCTTTCTGCTTATACCAAGCCGTTGGTAAATTGACAAATTTATCCTGGTAAGCTGAAAGAACTCTAGAAAGAGGATGCCTAACAAAAATTACCTTAGTAAAATTTCTTAACCGGTTTGCTAGTTGTGTAGGAGATTTGGGAAATCTTCTAGAGAAAAGAGTCCATAACGGATCGCGTTGGCGATCTCGAAATTCATAGCTACTTCGATCAAATAAACGTTGGAAGACCTGCTTCCAATTGCTGGAACCGACTTTGTATATGAAGGACACCATGAACTTGAAGTCGTCGTTGAAGTAGGTCCAACGAAGCCTGGTATTTAACACTTCTAATGAATATTGGAGATTTTCTTCAAGGTTTAATGGTTCTGTGTTGTAGTAGTTCCGACAAATGTGGCGGGTATGTTTTTGACGGTCATTTTGCACCGCCTTCATTGCTGCGGCATTGATGCTATGTCTTGGTTGGTTCATTTGATAGTTGGTAGATGTTGACGGGATACCTGTAGATCGGTGAAGATCCTGTACAGAAATAAAAACGCACACACACAAGAAAAACTTGTTATATATTTTGCACTTAAGTTATAAAAATAATGTTGCAGCTGTCAATTTCAACTCTGCCATCAGATCTTGTCTTCTTCGAAGTGGATTTTCTAGGGGATTAGTTACAAAGGATAATTATAATAAAATTCGTCTCAGTGCCTTCTTCAAAATCAACATCTGTCATTTCGTTTACCACAATCATACCCAATTCTTAAAACATTTCCAAAATTACTTTGCTAGAACCTGGCTAGGATAATGTTCCATTATTAAAAAAATTCCTCCAATTTAGCTTTGGCTGGTCCCACTTTTCCTTGGGGTTTTAGCGGTTTTAATTGGTATTTTAATTATCTAAAGATATTCGTATTTTGCTCTTTATATCCCTTACGTCCCTTGAGGAAAATGACTACCAACCTAACGATCACCGCAAAAAAGGGAGGCAGCGTTATAGCCTATGTGTTGTTAGATCTAGGACCACTTTCGCCGTAAACACAAGGCAGGGGGTCCGTTTCGTGGCAAAAATATTCCTCTCATGCACACAAAGCACGTGACACAATAATATTTTCTATCTTAGCAGATATCTTATTCAGTGTGTCTTTCAGCTTTTCACCATCATCAGTAAAAATAAAATTCAAAAGATAAAAGATTAAGTAAATAATAAACAAATAAAATATTTAAACATGTGCTCGAGTTTGAACAAATGCTTAATATTATCTCCAGTGAATCCAGTAAGGGAGCTCAGGGCGCAAGAGCCACCTGGTAATTCTTCTAAAAATATGGATAATTGGATATTTTAGCTAAGTAATTTTATTTTTGATATCTTAACCCCAGTAATATCATATCGTGAAGTCGCCCCCGAGCAGTGCCGGTGTGGCAGGAGATATTGTCCGCCGGTCTCATAGTCCGGGAACAATGGTGAACAATAGGGCAATCGATTCAGTTGACTCTTTACTTAACATTAGTTTCACGCTTTATTCCGTTGTCGTCTATGGAGCCCGGACTGTGGTTCCTGTCGGACCATATCTCCTTTCACACCGGTGTAGAAGTAATTATTGTCCGGCGTACTCATAGTCCGGGAACAATGGTGAACAAACAATAGGGCAATCGATTCAGTTGACTCTTTACGCAACATTAGTTTCATGCTTTATTCCGTTATCGTCTATGAAGCCCCGGACTATGGCCCCCGCCGGACTATATCTGCTTTCACACCGGTTCTCTCGCTTACTTGGCTTGAGAATTAATCAATTGGACCACAGATGACTGTGTTTACGTGGATAACGGCGAAACGAGCTCTAATGTACTTCTGTCTTCATTTGAGAGTTTCAAACGGCCGTAATTATATTATATATTTTAGAAGGGATGGGCCTATATGCATGATTCTAGCAGATCCTATGACGAAGCGAAACTCAATCAATGCACGCGAGGATCAAGTAAATGATACAACCCGAGAAAGTGGTAAGACAAATATTATATTTATAAAAGATAACACCATGTTACCAACTTTACATCTCGACTCTATGAAATTGACAAAAGAAAGGTTAGGAGGAAAACATGATTTTACCTCTAACAAGAATTGCCTTTAAAAATACAGCGCTGTGCTTTTGAGTTGTGTCTAGATTGCTGTTCTCCAAAATGGTGCATTGTGGGAAGGAAATCATTTGCTAATTTTTGCCCCTTTTTCTTCTCACAATCTATCCAATAATACATCAGTATGTGGAGAGTATTATACCTTTTGACTGCTATACCATTCATGACCAGTTTACTAATTGATGCACAAGTTTTTTGGGGGTCTTAAGAGGCATAATTAACCAAATTTACTTAATGACACGGTTGTCTAGTGCTGAGCTGTGATACCGTGGCTGAAAATATGGCCTACATGTAAGCATGCATCAACATTGGAAGAGCGGGTAAGATTTTGTTTCATATTTGTAAATAGATGTATGTGGTAGCATGGAATAAAACCGCTTTATGTAGCAATGAGCATGTCGTTTCTCTCCTTAGGCTTAAATGGAGATTATCCAAGCACACCGGTAAATAATCGTCCCATTGAAACATGGGTTAAAAAGACGTTTTCTCTGATTGTTTTCAGGCCTTTCTTACACGATATGGAATATTTTATGATAATCACCTGATTGCTAATTGATGACAGTTTAATATGTTTCAATTTTAATGGTCTTCAGGCTCGTTTTCTCGATTTTAAATGGTCTATGGTGTGTCAGCGCCTTGAAGGTTGACGAGCTTTTGATAAGCAAATGTGGATTGATAAGTCTTATAATTCGGACGACTTACTTTTTCGTGAAATGTAAAATTTTCGCAATTTAGGGAGAATATTTATCGTAATCAGGTGAACACTTGTTGCTATACACACTTTTGCTGACACTTGATCACAATTCTCCCGACCTACTGATTTACCTGATGCGCCGTGAGTACGGTGAGTATTCGGTACAAGCCTCTGTTGTCTGTTAACATTGCCTGTAATATCCTCATACTTGGATGGATTTAAACCAAATTTGAATCATAGGTGCAACATGGGATCCCTCATTTGTTGGTGAGGTCTTCTTCTTCTTATCGTGTCCAAACACTGTGGTTCTCAAATATGATCCAGCCAGAGATGGGTACATCGTCTGGCTGCTTCACTGAATTCCGCAAGGTCCTTGTTTGTGCATTGTTGCTCCAGCAGTGGGCAGACCAAGAGGTGTTCCATTGTCTGTGGTGCTGTTCCACAACCACAGGTAGTATCCTGATCTGCTTCCAGATAGCCCCACTTCTGCAAGGAAACCTTAGATCGGCCAGTTCTGGTTCTCAATCTGTTGAGGCATCGCCATTCAGCCCATGAGGAGTCAGCTCCAGGTGGGGAGATGCTCACCAGGTTCAATACCGATATATGTTACTTGGTTAATGGCAAGTCTTTCTTTCCACAAGGTGACTCTCTTGACCTCCTTAGAGACTGTTTCAAGAGGTTGGACTTTGCTTAGGAAACTCTCTCTGGATTTAAGGCGGTTGGCAGCAGGTATCTGTCCAGACATAGGGTGCTTCACATTGGATACTTGGCAGCTACGCTCTTGCATGCTCGCTATGCTACGACGGATGTCTGGTGGAGCAATTCCTGCTAGGATGTACAAGTTTTCCGTTGGTGTTGGACGGAGGCATCCTGTGATAAGCCGGCAGGAGGCATTTAACGCTGGATCAAGCTTCTTGGCATGGGTTGATCTTTCCCATACAGGGCAGGCATACCCTGCACATGAGTAGCACAGGGCAAGTGCCGTCGATCTTAGGGTATGTGGGCGAGCACCCCATCTTGTGCCAGTGAGTTTGTTCAAGATGTTATTGCGTGAACATACTTTACTCTTCGTCTTCTCGATGTGCGTCTTATAAGAGAGAGTGCGGTCCAAGGTAACTCCTAGATAGACAGGTTTATCACAGTGCTCCAGGGGAGTTCCAGACCAGGTAACTTTAAGCTGACGTTTGGCTTCACGGTTGCGTAGATGGAAAGCACACACCTGTGTCTTAGATGGATTTGCACGTAGGTGGTTTTCCTCATAATAAGGAGTGAGTTCATCCAAAGCTTTGGAGAGTCTCTCTTCAACAACTGTGAAGTCGGCATCTTGTGCGCTAATTCCAAGATCGTCTGCATAAATAAAACGACAGGTTCCTGCACTCCTAGGTTGGTCGTTGGTATATATGTTGAACAGGAGAGGTGCAAGCACACTCCTTGTGGTAGACCATTCTTAAGCCTACGCCATCGGCTCTTCTTCGCTCCTAGCTGAACAAAGAACATCCTGTTTGCCAGCAATCTTCGGATAAGCTCAGTCAAGCGGATGTCCTTGGTAATTTCCAGGATATTATGGAGTAGGCATCTGTGATTAACAGTGTCGTATGCTGCTGATAAGTCGACGAACACAGCTCCAGTTACCATACCCTTCTCGAAACCATCCTCAATGTGTTGAGTTAGGTTGAGTATTTGGCTTGTTGTTGATATGCCTGGCCGGAAACCTGCTTGTTCTGGCCGTGTTCGTCTATCACAGGTACGATACGGTTGAGGAGGAGGCGTTCAAAGAGCTTGTAGGTAGGGCTAAGGGTGATTAGGCTGTAGCTCTGGGGATTGGATGGATCTTTCCCATTCTTTAGGAGTGCCATAACATGTGCTTCCCTCAAGATCTTTGGGAACCTGTGAGAAATAAGGCAGCATTGTAGAGCTTAAGAAGCCATTCCTTGGCTACTGGGCCAAGATTTTTAGTTGCTCAGTAGAGATGTTGTCAAGGCTACTGCTTTTCCTGGTTGAAGTTTAGCAATACGGATTCCAATTCGCGCTGTTAAGGGGCGAGTGAAACCAGGGTCACCACTATACCTCTTATGGTCTAGTTTGATATCTTGGGTTTCTTGCTGCAATTGCATTTTAAAGCAGTTGGTGGGCAAATCGGTTGGGTGTGGACATTTGGCTGCTGTGGAGGTTTGTTGGATCCCCTCGGAGCTTTCGGATGGTAAACCATGCTTCTTGCTGTTATGGGTCATATCGTTGGATTCAATTAAAGGGTGCCAGGTTTTGATCTTTTCTGGGAGATCCTCAGAAACTTCCTCACTTAGCAGTGTGTCAGCCGAAGAGATCAGCTTCAAACATGGTGATATCTCTTGATATTCTCTCAGCACATTCCTTGGAAAGGCTGCGTTTAGATTCCGTCCTACAGCCTCTGGGTATGACTATCCGTGCAGTCTGTTCACTAGTTGGGCAAAATTTGTCATGTTATGAGGTGTTGGAGCAATCCTCTTCACGTTCTGAAGTGAATCCTTGCCAGTCTGCTTTCCTTAGTTAAAGCGGCGCTTAAAATGCACTTGTGTGGTCTTAATGCAGCGTTGACTTGGATCAAACGATTGGTAGATGTTGAGTTTGTGGACAGATCTAGAACAATCTTGCTTCACAAGTTAGAGATGTTTTGCTAACATAGCGAGATCAGGGTTGTAACCTCTCTTCCAACGGGCACTATGAAATGATGGCGGCAGCTTAGAGTAGTGAAGGAGACGTGTGTTGACTGTATTATCCATTCTTCGACAGCTGTCCGTCTTTGTTAGTTACATTGTAGCCCCATTAGGGTACTATGGCTGTTGATGTCGCCAATGAAGAAGTGAGGTTTGGTGGAATTCACAAGGAGTTGAATTGAGGGTGCTCGAAGTCGACGATGGAGTTTTGAGGACAGATGTAACTATGACAGAGCTAAGCTCAATGATGAGGACTTCGATGTTGTATCATCAGACATTGAGGTTGGTTCTACTTCGGTACCTGTTCTCACAAAAATAGCACTTCCATATTTTTGTCGATGTGGTCTCTCGGTGGCAAGAACCATTTCCTGGTATGGTGGGCGGGGGTATTGGATTCCTCTGTGGGTGTCCTGCAGACATAGGGCATCGCAACAATGAGATTGCTTACACAATCAGCAATGATGCGTACTTTTGATGGAAAAAACCTCCACATTCAATGACGATATAGTCAAGGCAGACCTTAGAAAGGCCTGCGCGGAGGTCTATTATGATATGGATATACTAAGAA
Organism: Ophioderma brevispina; assembly: GCA_023653785.1. Classification (NCBI taxonomy): domain Eukaryota; kingdom Metazoa; phylum Echinodermata; class Ophiuroidea; order Amphilepidida; family Ophiodermatidae; genus Ophioderma; species Ophioderma brevispina. Next base: position 15,447 of record JAMKCH010012128.1, on the reverse strand, counting down.
ATGATGTTAATGAATGGAAAAACAAACAGTGTTGGAGTTGTGAGATTAGTTCGGCTTCGCAGTTAAACAGGGGAGACCACAAGAGGTTTCTCTACTTCTCCCCCCTGGTGTGTCAAAGGTCACATAGCAAGATCACAAGGTCCAGATTGAAGCCCTATTGAAACCAGAACTTGCTTTATGGATATACACGCAAAGTCTCATTGTTGAGTCAAGTCACATATCAAGGTGCAAGGTCATATGATGGCCTATCATTCACAAAACGCGATGGCAGGCGACACGGGAGGTCTGAAGGACCGCGAATTGTATTTTTTTTTTTCATTCAGCATTGGTGAGGGCATTAAAAGTTTATTAGTTTGTGTAAAGAGTGCCGGGGGAGTGTAGCATTCTGTATCGGTCAGTGCGTCAATGTATTTTCCCAGATGAAGGCCCCGTGTTGATGAAACAAAATTAAAGGGGCCATTCAGCAAGGAATTCCTTTATTGCGCTGCTCAGAGATTTGGGTAGTAATTGAAAAAATAGTCATTCTAGAACCTTAAGATGGTCACCTAAAATGCTTAATTAATTCCAAAGTTAGAGATGATCAGATGAAACATAGTTATAGTTAGGGGCACCATTTGATTCTGGGGGAGAGGGGTAATTAATGGAGAAAAAGAAAGAAAAAAATTGTTGGGTCGCCGCTGCTTAAAATTGCTCTCAAAAAAGACGATGGCATTGGGTCACAAAACTGTGACCACATGTATAACGGTGTGAAAGAATAGGGCACTCGATTCAAGTGACTCTTCAGGCCAACAGAGTGTTATGCTTTATTCCGTTGTTCGGCTATAGAGCCCGAAAATATGGGCAGGCAGGCCGCGGTCTAGACGGCCTTATTTTACGTCCCCGTAGCACAGTTAACGGGGTTTTGAATATATAATTAGATTTGCACTAGTCATCTAAAAACCACTCGGCAGCTGTTAACTTTACAAAAACTTGTTTTTACAAAAATGTTACAGGAAGTAGTATTAAAAACCCATTCTGTGGATCATCCTTCAAATCAGAAAATAAAGTTTTTCAAATTTGACAAATAGGAGCTTCGGTGAGTAAAATATAGTTGACGATTACTCTTTCAAAAAACTTGAAAAGTTCACTTAGCGAAGAGTTCAAGGCGGAGACCTCTACATTGAACCGTACCGATATGGGCTTTCAAAATATTAACAAAATTAACATGAACTTGGGGTAATAACAGGCTGAATAGCATTTTATAATCAAGTCCAAGAAAACGACGCTACAATATACTATTGCTTACGGTTTAACGAATGCCGAGAAAATGGGACGCGCTGTTAAAGGGCGGTCAATATGACTATTTAAGGGGCGACTCTGGCTGCAACATCATCAGCTGTGGTGTGAATGGGCGTTATGCACCATGCAAAGCCCAGGACAAGGGAGTTCAATTTTGGTTAACAATACAGCGTGGTTCGATGCTTGATTTCAAGCTATATGTCGGAGCGAAATTGTTTATATTTCCTATCACTAGTTTTATCAGAAATTAGCTTTATATACTCAACTGGCTTGGAAACTTTATCTCCATTGTAGACACATTTATAAGTATTTAAAGTTAGTAATGCAGTCAGGAACTAAAATTATGAAAATCAATTGCGCGGAAAAATTCAAAATTGCAGTGGCACTCGTGCTCGCTGGTATTTACAGCGATAATGTCTATGGGATTTAGAAAACTTGGGGCCAAAAGCTGAGGATGTGTCGTAGAAGTCAGGCATCACTGATCAATCTCGTATGAACGAGATTGACGTAAAGTGCCTTGTGAGCTCATAACGAGAGTTGCGGTATGCTGATGGGTGGGACGTTCATATAGAATCCCATTGATGCAAATGAGGTATTGTCATTATTTCGTCACGCACTACTGCACAACGTCTACAGCGCATGACGGAATCAATTGTTAATACCTCATTTGCATCAATGGGACGGATATATCTCTTTTACACTGGGGTGAAAGTAATCATAGTCCGGCAGATATCCTTAGTCGGGCTCCATAGACGACAACGGAATAAAGCGTGAAACTAATGTTGAGTGAAGAGTCAAACTGAATCGAGTGCCCTATGTTTACCATTGTTCCCGGATAGGAGTAAGCCGGACATAATTCTACACAGGTGTGGCAGGAGATATGGTCCTCCGGAACTACAGTCCGTGAACCATGGTGAACAATAGGGACAAAGTCGATTCAGTTGAATCTTTACGAAACATAGGGTTTTTACGCTTTGTCCGTGTCGTCTATGGAGCCCGAGACTATGATTTACCTTTCACCCCAGTTTCAAGGAGATATGGTCCGTCAGTGAGACAAATGGGTATTACAATTGATCCGTCATGCGCTGATGACATTTGTGCAGTAGTGCTTGGCGGATTGAATGCCAATACCTCATTTGCATCAATGGGAATTCTAAATGAAACGTCTTCACCCTCAGGGCATCTAGGTATGGAGTACGGACTATGATACCTGCCGGACTTAGACTGTTCTCCAGTCTCTGCTCGATCTCTGGTTGGGTGCCACTTGTTAAAGAAAAATGATGTTGTTAAAGAAGATAAAGTTAAAATAAAAAAAAATGAAGAATTTTCAGCTTGCCATCCAGTGGACCCATCGGTTAGAAGTAATTATTGTCCGGCGCGTACTATACCCGGGAAACAATGGTGAACAATAGGGCAACGATTCGTTGACTATTAACGAAAACATTAGTTTCACGCTTTATTCTTACGGTCTATGGAAGTCCAGGACTATGGATCCCCGCCGGACTATATCTGCTTTCACACCGTCTATACCGAGCCTCTCTTATACCACAGCCAACTTGTCAAGAACACGAATTACACAGGGCTCCTGGATTTACATAAATCGGGAGTAGTTGTGGTTTTGAAGAGTCTAGTATAATTTCAGTCGCTTAGAATTTTCATCACGTGGACCCGAGGGAGGGTCTAGCCGGACTATGATTACTTTCACACCGGGTTCGAGACCGTGTGTTTTTTCGTCTTTATTTAATTCAATGCTCGCCAGTTTCTCTGAGCCTTTATATAATATTTGTGTTATCTTTTAATTAGAATTAAAGCCGACGAACATCTTGGTTTTTAATAGAATTTTGTTTTACATAAGGTCTGTAAAAAGATTACTTCGTTATTTTTTTAAATTTAAAGCGGCACTGGCACATTTTCAGAAAAAATGATTTTTTTTTAAGATTTGTTCGCAAATGATAGTCTATAGGCCATTGGAAGAATAAAAATATATTTTACACATGAAAATAACATACCCAAACATAAACATTGACGAGAGCCTAAAAACATCCAGGTAATTTGTAGGCTAACTTTTAAGTTGCCGTTACTAAAATCAACAAATGTGTCTATTACATGAAAATCATAGACTAGTACTCATTGTATTTAAAATCACAAAGGTCACAGACCGGTCAAACAAGGTGCATAACGTGGAAATCAACTCTGGCGTGTGTTTTCTTGTGTTAAACGTCATTTCCGCGTTGTTTGCTGAATTAAAGGTGCAACGAGAGATTTTGAGGCACCCAGATATTGTGTCATAATAGTAATTTCATATAGTTTAAACACTCAGTAGATCTCTTACCTTGTATTTGGCTACAGAAATGTCATAAAAGAGAGAAAAAAGGTGATTTTGACTTGCTTATATTTCAATATAAAACATAGGCTGAATTTCGTATTTGCTCCTATACAAAATTAGAAATTCCACAATTTTTGTACTAAAGATACCTTTCTCAGCTTAATCCTTTCAGATGGGGATATTTTTGATGGAAAGCTTTACATCAGGGCAAAAATCAGAATTTTCACATTTTTTAGGGACACCTGTTATTTGAAATCTCTCGTTGCACCTTTAATGTCGCCGGAGTCATTAAAGGCACTATCAGTGATTTAATAAATCAGAAAATCGAAAAAACATCATCATCGCATCAAATATTATATTTCTGCATGTTTGTAACAAGTATAGGTATCTTAACACTTAAGTGACCAAGGGGTTTTCACTCCCGTTGGTGTCCGGGGGGGGGGGGTTCCATGGGACCCTTAACCCCCCCCCCCCCCAAGGAAACCACTTTCCCGAGGGAATTTTTGTACGAAACTGTATACACATGTGAGGGTCATAAGAAACCCAAACAGCAAATAAAAAATGAAATTGGTTTATTTGGGCTGCAATTGGGGGCAAAAATGTTTTCACAACACGCAAAAAAATGGGCAAACAGATGGAAAATTTCAAAAATGAACCTTGCGCTTATATCAAAAATTTTTTGAAAACTTATTTTATGTCGATATCTACTCTCAGACCCAAATACATATATTAACAAAAAACTTGAAGTTTTAGGATCCTGTCTTTTTAACGGGTGTTTCAAAATAAACGTCATTTTACCATAGACTTTGTAAAGTAACGGTTAGTTAACGTCCACAATGATACAAATAACAATAAATAAAGTGCGATTTATATCGCGCCTTATAACCATTCAGATATCAAAGCGCTTTACCTTTTATTCCGCTTATCAGGAAAATCATCAGAATCATTCATTTCAACTAAGTAGCTGCTTTACGGCGCTTAACCTTCTCCATACTTAGATTAATATCCCCTTACAGCTCCCCAGATTCGCTTGGGTGTCGACGAGGCAATTGAGATTAAGTATATTGCCCAGGGAACACAAACCCGTTGACCACAGCGGGGCCGAATCACGATTTACAATGGTCTTATTATCACGAGTCCGGCGCTTTTCCGTTGCGCCACAATTGCCCATGTTTCAGGACTAAAGGTTAATTATTTTAATGTGCTATTAATGTTAATTTAGGTATGTGTGAACATCTCTCAGCAAAAAAAATTGGCTTTGGTTCGTGATTTTTGTAATATTCGTAGCTGAATTCGTTAGTTTGGGCCCCAGGGGTTGGGTGGGGGTTCCATGGACCCTCACTAATTAAACTCTTAACGGCTTGGCCGATTTTCATTTGTTTGGTATAGTATTGAAAGAAGCGCATTTCAAGTTAGACAATTACAAAAAAAATAGGCGCAAAAATCCCACGCGAAAAGCGGCCCCCACTTGTCACTTAAGTGTAAAACATACCCACAGCCTGCAAATTATAGATCAAAAGCAACCTAAATAAGACAAAATCTGATTTTAGTCATTACTCTCAGTCGGACACTTACTACACACGTATTGATGGAGAATCAAACACTGAACACTGCTGTTTGCTTCCTTTTCTGCAGATGTTTCAGTTGAACAAGATAGCTTATTGACAATTCTACAGACTTCTCCTTCACTAAAGCTATCCTGCCAAAAATATAACAAGCTTTACAACATGCAAAAATATCAATTTTAAAAAGTATAGAGGGTCGACTATTTTTCAATGTGCCCAGGGTCTCTTAACACTCGATCATGTATTTAAAAGGATTGATCCGAAAATGGGATGCTTCTGCAGTTGCTTAATGTATATAAGCACGTTTTTTTAAAAAATGGTTTTTGTGATCATTAGAGGTGTCCTACTGCAGGAGTAGCAAAAAAATTCTTTGTCGAATGCAAATAAATAAAATAAAATAAAAATAAGGGATATTCTCACCTATTGTAGATACAAAAACTAAATCCACATCCTCCTGAAAAAAAATGGAAGCTATTAAACATGTCTTTTTTTCACTCGGCTCTACTAATTATTACATTTACTTCTACTTACATTGGCAAATAGAGGTACTTTTCGGTGTAGTCGCATGGTTAAGTTTCCATTTATTCTTCCGTTTAAAACGGTAGTGAAAATATGTTTAGTAGACGTCGGACCTTGAAATTGAACTTGAGTTATTCTCAACGGTCAGGGGAAAAATGTACAATATGTTATTTCACTCTAATTTTCACCTTCTGCATTCATTGATTTTTGCAGACCCTCGTATGGCGGCAGTCAAGACCACAATGGCCAAGACAAAAAGGTTTGTCTACAGCTTCCCGATCGCCAAGGTTGTAAAAAAAAAATCACATTTTATAGCATTTCTTTCTTTTTAAAGCTTTTAAAGAATTTTTTTTTAAATTGGTCGAGAAAAAAAAAATCCAAATCAAATTGGCGCGAAGCCGCCGCAAAAACCCAGTTCGTCTAAAAAATGTATTAAATAAAAAGAATTTCCGCGAAGCTTTCTTTGATTAAAAACAACCCAAACAAAAAAACCACACAAACTAAAAAAAACCCCAAAACCATATTACTCACTTATATTTCTATAAACACTAGGCCTACATATATGTGTTATAACCACGATTATACTAACACTCATATGTTCAAACGCTAAATGTGACAGTTTAGAACGTACTAGAACTAAAGCTTACAGATTTACAGTTGAAAAATTGCACAAACTTGTAAGCATAGAATTCCATCATAATTAAAGTAAAAACAGTTAACCTGAATTAAGGAGTACAGTTATTGACCTTATTATTATGAATTTCTTCAGCAAAATTCACCCTCCAAAAGCACCCCACCCATTAGAAAGACACAACCCTTAACCCCACCCATAAAAAAGTGCAAGCAACGTGTTTATTTCGTATAGCCTTCGTATTATTTTCTTTATTTTAAAACGCTCCGAAAACGTTGATCATGTTCAATGTACGAAAAAGTAATAAACGTTCTGCCTGTTAATATATAAACGATTGAGTTTTCCTTAATGAGATTGTTTATTTTTTAAAACAAAGGTGTTTCCTTCAAATGGATAGCGGTTATTTTTTTTTTTGGACCGGTTAGCATATAAAATCGCACCATAGTATATACACTTAAGCGTATATAAATCAGCGTTTATTAGGCTTAACTGCCATCAAAACGGACGTATTACATTTACTGTGCTTAAGGGGGATGGACCGATTATAGTAAATTTTACAAAACCCCATCTGTAAAGTTTGGCGCCGAGATTCGACCCGTTTTGAAGTGAGCAAAAACGCGCGTTCGGCAAGCACATAGGTAACGGTGTCAAATTAGTAGGGCATTATGGTCGGACAAAAATGGGGCCATATTTTCGCTCAAAAATCCAAAGCAAATATCTTTAGCCCTAAGATTTCTCACATGGTAAATGAGAAAAAGTAGTAGTTTTTTCATGGAACCACTGAATGAAATTTGTTTGGTTTTCGGTAAAATTGAGGTCACTGGGGACGAGGCTATTTAACGATCGGCCATGGACCTTTAAGCATGTTGCAGCCAGTTTTTCGGTAGCGGTTTTTTTAAAATTGATAGCGTTATTAAAATATAACGAAAAATAATAGGTAGGTAATGAATATTAACGCGTTGAGCATAACCGTTATAGAAGGTTAGATTTACGGGTAACATTTAATTTAATGGCAAAAAATTGAAAAAAAAAATTCGTCTTTAGTCTTAATCAGAGGGTGTTCGAACCAATCCCATGATGCATTGCAATGTGCCTAACTATGGCTGTACTAAACATATGTCAGTACTTCTAGGGCTAAAAGGTTCCAAAAGTTTAAGACCAAAAATCTCTGCTAACACTTCGCGTCCAATTGCCTAAAAAAAAACACCTACGGTCAAATGCTTAAACATACATATAGATTTTAACATTGTTTAATAAATGTTAGATGTTAAAAAGCAGATATTCCACATGCTAACACAGTGTAACATGTGTTAAAAAGGTTTGTTATCTAACCATACTTTGCTTGTACAGTTATAAAAAATGTTTGATTGACATTGAATATCTGCTTACATTTAATATCATTGCCCCGCGCGGTAGCGCGGGGCTATAGATGTTGAATAACTTGACAATGGAGATTTGGCGTTATGCAGATTGCAGAGCCTTGGTCATAACAAGTTTTATGCACTTGAAAATGGATGAACAGTTGCTAAAATTACAATGGTGTGATGAACATGACTGCATATTTATGCACAACACAAGATAGTTCTGTGAACGTATAATGATGATACAAGTGTGGATAGATGTTGTTTTCAGTGTTTTTTACAAAATTTTCGGGGGATCTGTTCAAGGTTCTATTTCCATGTTTCAGGGGGGTCCAAATATACTAAGTACTATTATCTATCATTGCATATTCCCCCAGAAAAAAATGACCAATTCGTGGCAGCTGACATATCAGTTATGATGGTCGACTATTGAGGAATACACAGGATCATTACTTGAACAAAGACGAAGTGATCGTGAATTCAACAATTACGAACAACTATTTTACCAAATCAGTTTTCAGTCAAGTCACCTACACAAGCATTGTGCTTGGAAAAGTATTTATCTCTCAATTCTGGGTATTTTTGGATTGTTTTAATAATTCTGCCATTGCGCGGGGCATACATTGGTGCCCAGCACCAAAAGGTTTCGGCTGTATTGCCATAATATATATCGCAGCCTCGGTTGTAAAGATTAGCTCCTTTCATGTATAGAGCGGCATTGGTATGCAGAGGACAAATCTTTATAATCGCACCAAAATGCACAATAACAATCACACCTGTCATGTGTAACCCGGGGTATTTTCTGTGTTTGTTGTTGTTTGTGTAACAGATTGTGAGATTTGGTTCACTCTAGAACGTTTAGTCAAAATAAGTCTAAACATACGATACAAATAATTTCATCTATATATCTTGCAAGATGCCCTAACAACTTCACTAGTTAAATACTCACTAAAATAATAGCTCTCAATGCTCTATAATCTGTTTGTAGTTCCATGCGGTGTGAACGGCGTTAGGATTTATCTTTGTTAGACATCCGAGTCCTATGTCAAACAATTAAAAAACCAACGGAGAAAGAGAAGAGAAAACTCGGAAGGGGTGTTTGAAATTGTTTTAATTAATACGGTTGGTATTTTTAATATTAAAACAACTGAATTGAAAAATTGTGTAGGCATATAGTTAAATATGAATAGCTGTCTGACGTCATCCCACACAATAAACATTATCGTCATGATTGCGATCACCAATATACCAGGTTACTCCACGCAAAATTGGATTCCAATGAGTTCGTCATGTTTTCACTTACCAAACTGTTTAAAAAACAACAAAAAAAAAAACCCCCACCCAACAGATGTTACCGGGGCCAAAATCAGTAAAAGTTAATGACTTCAACTGGACCCCGCTCCAATGTTATTCGCGGAGGGGGATAGACAGGAATCCTTGTCGAAAACATTATCGTACTGTTAAGACTTTGGTTCTAGAGTTAATTATAAGTAAATTTTGCAGGTTATATTAAATATCACCTCTCTTTGATTATTTAATTAGATATTGATACGCTCGAAAAGTTATGTGTCTACATATCATTGGCCAAACGCGTCATACTAGCCAATTTCTGCTCGCAGAAAGTAATTCTGACTCGCAGAAATTAATTTCTGCTCGCAGAAAGAAATTTTAATTTCACCGCGCTGAATTTATCCAATCAAATTAAGTCGTGCCGGTTTTAACCAATGAAAAGGGCCTTTTTTGGGAGCTGAAATCTTTGAACTAATTTCACTTGCCGGAAATTACTTTCTGGAGCAGAAATAATTCAGCTCGCTGAAATTACAACCAATCAGGAATCGGTTTTTAATGCGAGGCCAATTAACTGGCGCCACTCGTTCATAAGTAATGCATCAGCTTCGCGAATTAATTTTTCTGATTCGCTGAAATTACCGGCAAATGGAGACAATTTTTGCAGCGAGCTGAAATTCCAGCCAATGACAGCAATGAATTCTGCTCGCCGAAATGAATTCGGCTCGCCAAAATTAATTTCAGCTCCCTGAAATTACAGCCAATAGGAGAACGTTTTTCGCGAGCTAAAATTCCAGCCAAGAAAAGCAATGAATTTTCGCTCGCCGAAATGATTTCAGATCGCCAACATATTCTGCTCGCTGAAATTCCAGCCAATAGGAAGACGTTTTTTGTCAGCGAGCTGAAATTCCAGCCAATGAAAGCAATGAATTTCTGCTCGCCGAAATGAAGTTCGGCTCGCCAAAATTATTTCTGCTCGCTGAAATTACGCAATAGGAAAAACGTTTTTTTTTAGCGAGCTGAAATTCCAGCCAATGAAAAGAAGGAATTATTGATCGCGAATGAATTTCGGCTCGCACACCAAAATTAATTTCACCCTGCTGAAATTACAGCCATAGGAAAACGTTTTTTTCAGGAGTTGAAATTCCAGCAAATAAAAGAATGAATTTCTGCTCGCCGAAATGAATTCGGCTCGCCAAAATAATTTCAGCTAGCTGAAAAATTACAGCCAAGAGGAGACGTTTTTTTTTCAGCGAAGCTGAAATTCCAGCCAATAGGAGGACGTTTTTTCAGCGAGATGAAATTCAGCCAATGAAAAGCAATGAAATTTTGCTCGCCGAAATGAAATTAAGCTCGCCAAAATTAATTTCTGCTCGCGGAAATTCCAGCCAATAGGAAGAACGTTTTTTCAGCGAGCTGAAATCCAGCCAATGAAAAGCAATGAATTTCTGCTCGCCGAATGACTTTCGGCTGGGCCAAAATTAATTTCTGCTCGCTGAAATTACCCAATAGGAAAATTTTTTTTCAGCGAGCTGAAATTTCCAGCCATGAAAAGCAATGAATTTGCTGCGAAATGAATTTTCGGCTCGCAAATCTAATTTCTGCGGCGCTGAAATTACAGCCAATAGGAAAACGATTTTTTCAGAGAGGATGAAAAATTCCAGCCAATGAAACGAATGAATTTCGGCTCGCCTTAATGAATTTCGGCTCGCCCAAATTAATTTCAGCTACGCTGAAATTACAGCCAATAGGAAGACGTTTTTTCAACGAGCTGAAATTCCACCAATGGAAAGCAATTATTTTCTGCTCGCCAAAATTAATTTAGCTCGCGAATTACAGCCAATAGGAATACGTTTTTTCAGAGCGAGCTGAAATTCAGCCAATGAAAAGAATGAATGTCTGCTCGCGAAATTGAATTTCGGCTCGCGAAAATTCATTGTCTGCTCGCTGAATTCCAGCCAATAGGAGGAAGTTTTTGTCAGCGAGCGGCAATCCACCAATGAAAAAGCAATGAATTTTTCGCTCGCCGAACTGAATTCGGTTCGCCAAATTAATTTCAGCTCGCTGAAATGACGGCCAATAGGAAGCGTTTTTTTTTTTTTTTCAGGAGCTGAAATTCCAGCAAATGAAAATCAATGTGGGAATTTCTGCTCGCTGAAATGAATTTCGGCTCGCCAACATTAATTATTCGGCGAGCGAACCTTCATTGCATTTTAATTTGGCGAGCAGAATTCAGACTATGAACGGGATGGCCAGTTATGAATTTCGACGAGCCGAAATTCCTTTCGGCCGGGTTCAATTAATTTAACGAGCTGAAATTATTTCAAACATTCTGCTCGCTGAAAAAAACCTTGATTATGGTCAGTGCCGCCAGTATCATAATGTGATTCGGATAACTTTCTGCTCGCTAAAATTCTGAATTTCAGCTCGCTGAACTTAATTTCTGCGAGGGGAAATTGAGCTAGTTATCGACTGTAATGGCCAATGATATTATCATACATCAGATCACAAAAGACACATGAATTTCATCATGAATAAGTTAATACAGGCCCTGGGGGAGGAGATGCTTGACATCATGATAGGGATTTTGTACACAGTAAACAGTTTCTGACAGGTTAGCTTGTGTTAGACTTTGCTACTTTTCCAGAGAATGTAATGTGATAACATTACAAAAATATGAGGACCATTTCCACTGAAATTGAAAGTGCCACGGTTTTTAATATTTGCCCCAAGCTAATGTATATAACTCCATAAGTCGGAGATTCATTTTTGAATCCCTGTGACCATCCAACAATTTGGTTGTGTATTTCAACAAAATGTTTTGTAATCTTTCAATTGTGACCCTGTATGTCAAAGCATTTTGGCTTTAGAATGCTTTTGGTTATAATTCTTTGCGACCCCCTAGAACTACACATTCGGAGATGGCCATCATACATTTTCGTGGTTAGTCATTATAACAAATGATCCCATAAAATAAAAATATTAGTGCAAGTGGATTACAATGTGTACGATTATTGTTGTATTGTGGATATAATATATTGTAAAAATAATTATAATAATACACCATAGGTGGCTTACATTGTGTATTATCCGAATGGGAGAGGAAATAAAAACCCAGAGGGGGCTGTATCCCACCCGTACTATAATTTAAAAAAAAAAAACAAAACAAAACAAACGATTATTAATGGGAATAATAAACGTTAGATTTTAAGACAATAATAATTTAAAAAGGGAAAAATACATTAAAAAAGAAAATATAAATAACTTGTTAGATAGGACAGACGTCACAGACAGGACAACGCAGTACGTAGGGTATAGTAGACTATTAACCCTCGTCTTACCAAGATTTTTGTAACACAGGTTTACTTCAGTAAACGGGGGGGGGGGTGGGTACCACCCCCCCTGAGAATTGTTATAAAGCACCCGCTGTGATGATTTTGAGGGGGGGGGGGTTACCAATGGATAGCTATGGTCAACCTCTTTCCATTGTACCAAAATAAGTACCAACATACTAGTATGGCGTCCACAATGACGTCATCAAGTCCCGCGAGCGGCCCAAATTGCCCTTTTCCACCGGAAACGAAATAGGCGAAAATCCAATTTTGCGTAAAAATCGCAGGAATATTCGGATTTCATGCGGTTTTCAGCTCTAAATGATGGAATTTGGCTAGTTTTACATAAACATAGATTGTTAGCAGCCATATGTGCATAATATTTTTAAAAAATTGCACCAATAAAATATCCTTGGGTGGCAACCACCCCCGTACCCTTCGACTTGGACGGGCATATCCTAACCCCGGGGAAGGGGCCACCCTACATTCAGCATTTTTTTCGCTTTAAAAGACCGGAAAGGATGAGCAGAATGCTTACCTAGAAGCTTTTTACGAACGTTGTGTAGATTTTAGCGCACCGGAGCGAAGTTACACTGGGGGGGGGGGGGGGGGGTAACCACCCCCCTTGTAAGACGGGGTTTAAAGGGTAAACGAGATGGGGTTTGAATCAATCCCACAAGCATTGCAATGTCCTACACTGTAATCTAAAAAATGTCCAGTAGTAGGCATAAAATGTGTTCAAAAGTTCAGAACCACAAGAGATTTCATGTCATGCAAACAAAAATGTCGAAGAGTACGAGTACTAGCACCTTGTGGGCTATAAAATGAGTGTAATAGTCAGGTTTTTTATGTCTTAAGAGATTAAGTTGGTGGGATCACAGGACCTTGTTGAGGTGAAATGTCCAAAAACTGGTGATTGTGGGATGACTCAGACACACCTCTGGGGGGTAAAACGTACAGGCCGGCGGCGTAGACAGGATTTTGTCAAAAGTGGGACTTTTTCCCAAATGTGACCTTTTCACATAGAGGGGGTGTAATTTGTCAAAAGTGAGCTTTTTGCCCAATAAATTTTGCCTTTTGTGACCAAAAGCCTCTTCTAAATCCCCTTTTTTTTATAGTCGCTTCGTCGCACACATCATTTTGTGGAACTTTTGGGGCAGTTTTGAAATTTGGGTGGGTACATCGCCACCCTCGCACCCTCTGGAGACGGCCCTGGAAAGTATGAGGTAAGGACCTGGGATTAATGCCCTTTCCCCAGAGGTATGGTTATAAAAATTATGGCAAAAATTAGTTTTAAGTGCGTTTGCAGGTTATAAGTGTGGAACTACTCTAATCTATCATCCAAAGGAGACTTTGGATGTGTCGTTAACAAATACTAGTGTGACAACGGAATTTTTCCTATTCACATACAGTTTTAAAGGCAATATATCAGTGATTTGATTAAAAAAAAAAATATTGAAAGTCAGGTTTGCAATGTCTGTAGCACGCGCGAGGCACTTAATCCATATCAGCCGATTGGTTTTTCAAATGTAAACAAACGGCGCCCCCTATCTTTCATCAAAGTGCATTTTTTCATTGTTGTGTTGGAAATTATGTAGTAAAGAACCCCTGTAAAGACTTAACGCGCTGTATTGGGGGTTCAGAAAGTGTGATTTTATGCTTTGTTACGACAATAAACAGCCGTACTTGGCACTGTCCAGACCGTTTTAAAAGGCTTGGTGTAGGTTTTCCACAATGAACAGTAATACAAGGGTTGATATGACCCTATCACGAGCAATTTAGCAACGAAATGGGAATTGTGATTTTGGGAAAAAAAATCACTGATCGTGGCCTTTTAAGGCACGGTCCAAAGATCATAATCCCGGTCATAAGGTTTTCACCGAGCGATTGCACATGTGCATATTTATTTGCAAAATAGTATTCATTTTCGTGCGAATGGAATAATGTTCGCATTCTGTTTTCATTAGCAATTGGTTAATTCAGTTTCCATGAAAAGGTGAGATCGTTCATGTGTACCGTCGCATGATTTCCCGAATACACCCTCAATTTAGTATATTGGTAATCCTTATTCCAATGAATTTGAACGAACAAGCACAATCATGTTTTCCTTTTAATTTATGTTCATTCGAATTCGCAAGAGGTGCAACCGATTTCTCAGCCGCAATTTTTTTTTCATATTCAGCCATACCCCTTTCGACGTCTTCATAGGAAGTCTATACACTGTAAAAATATATTGTAATTTTAACAGTATGTTACTAGCAGCAAATCTGCCAACAAATTAGTATAAAATCACAATATAGGCCTACTGTAAATATTTATTTAATCAAAACACATACATTTGGCGAGTAATAGCTACCTTATCTGAGTAGGCATATCCACAAATTCAACTTTTAAAGTGCATATACTGTAAAAATTACAGTTTTTCGTAAAAATATATCACATCAAAGTGTAACACAGTGAACTTAAATGGAACCCTGTATATAATGTATTTTTATAGCGATTTTGATGGCAGTATTGCTGCCAGAATTTGTCTGTATGGCCAGGATTTTCTCCGGGGTGTTCACGCTTAGGCATGTTGTTTATGTCCATGTTAATTAATTGTTCCCAATGTTCTAGTATGCGATGCGTGTTTCTTTCTCCACTTTGAAATGTAAATTTTAGTGCTTAATCTTATAGTTGAAAATTCATATAGTATATAAAAATGTTGATATTCTTTAAAATTCGAATAAAAGCTCCATCATTTTAAAATTTGATTATAATAGGCCTTGAAAATTTGAAATACAATTTACATTATTTTGCTGCTGCATTTCCAAAATATAGCCAAATATTGCCATTTTCTAAGCCTTTGTACAGTATTTTACTGTGAATTGCACTTTTTTTTTTACAATCATTGATTGATAGATAGTAGAACTCCTAAAACAACTTTTGAAGTATAGATATAAAGAAACACTAACAAATCTTCAAATCCAATGTATATAACAATAATTCTGTAGCAAAAATTTTCTTTTTCCACATGTTGCACATGCATGTCTTCCCTTACTCAGCCAATTGTTTGGAAGAAAAACATAAGGACTGGCAATTTTAAAGAAAGTGCTGATAAAATTACACAAGCATGCACATACACACACATGCACGCACCCCCCCCCCC
>JAMKCH010012127.1:0-55759 GCA_023653785.1 Ophioderma brevispina | reverse complement strand
CCTTTCCAATGTTGACTTCCCGCTTCCAGGCCCGCCCCACAACATGATATATGCATGCGTCCGTGTGGGCTCTGAGCCAAAACGGAATTGGGGAAGAGTAATGGCTGACAGGGTGTGACCTGGGGTCACTGGTTGAGACCATTTTCTCTTTTAGGGGTGCTAAAATAGGTATTTTGGGGCATTCCACTTCTCAGAAGGGAAATGCATGTTTCAGTCAACATTGGAAAGGAAATCAGGCTTCAGTTAAATGATTTATAAAACATAATGTGTTTTTGAATAATTGATGAGTTCTAAGATTGGTGTTTGTTTTTAATGGTTAAAGAAATATCAAAAATACATACAATTTTTAATTTTTCTGTGTGTCATAAAAAACAAAGAACAGGTGGTCGCAACAACACTTTTTTGTTGAAGTATTTCTAGAAATACTGAAGTATCCACTTTTCATAATTTTCCTAGAAGAAACTACAACTCCCTTGGTGATGAATAAGGTGTCATATGAAAGGAAATCAAATTTAGAAAATTCTCAAGTTAGATTTTGCAGATTGAGTGTTTCTATTTGAAATAATAGGTGTTTTTAATTTTCCCATAAATAATTTTTCTAAAGAAGTAAACACTTGATTCAAAAAAGCCAACATGAGATTTTAGGTATTTTGTTTATACACACATCCCTGAAGTTTCAGCTTAAAAGCACCTTCCATTTAGGCTGGGAAAAATTATTTATTGTAAAAATTAGGGAATTTTAAAATAATAAGTAAAAACACTAATACAAATCATGCAGTCTTGAAACTGCAAAAAATTGTGGAGGAGAGCTCAATCCTTACCATAGGCAAGTTTGGACTAAATTGATTTTAGGGTTTTGATTTTTTTGTCATTTTTCTGTAAGACCATTTTAACTGATGATCCTACCTTAACCATAAAACGCCCAAACTGACTAAAACTCACTGAGCTGAGGCTAGAAAATGCATTAAGGACAAAAAGATGCGATGACGTCATCGTACGAACACACATATGGGCACGACACCCTCGTGGCTTGCCATCCCAGGTCATGGGACTGGGGCGCCGGGGCCCCCTGGTTCAAATCCCACCCAAGATGTCCAATCTTCTTTAGCTTCTATCCCATTACACCTTCCCTTCTTCACAGCAGATAGACTAGAAAAGAGAAGAGTGTTAGGGTTATTGCACAATAGTTATTACTTTTCTAACATATTTGTGGTTCTGGTCCTGTGAGTGATAGTGCATGTGATGTGGGTTGCATGGCATGTCCACATTTTGGGTTGGAATGTTTGGGTGTGTATGTTTAAGGTGTATCTGAAATCTGTGTCTCTGAATAGTTGGATGTGTGTGTTGTACAAGTTGTGTTTGAAATGAGTGTCTTCTAGCAGGTGTGTGTGTGTGTGTATTTGATAGTGCAAGAGGGTTGAGAGTTTGAGTGAAATAGATAGGGGAGAGAGTGAGGGTGGGGGGAGTATGTCGTGGCAGTAAATATGTGTATGTAGGGTCGTATTTGAGTCCCAATAGTGTTTTTTTCTTCTATTGCTTAAATTTTAAATGTATTTTGGTATGAATTCTATTCTAATACCTTTTATCTTGTTGTTTTAATCACACCTTGTCATTGAATAGAGGATCAACAAATTAAATTGATCATGTGGGCTTCAATTTAACCACCAACTTGTTCTAATACTTTGGAAATACTTATACATCATTCCTGTGCCAAGTCAAACGATAACACACAGCTTACTGTTTTTATACTTTTGTAAGAGACTATACAGAATCACCACATTAAATTTTCTTGTTCTAATTGATGGAAAACAATTACTATGAAATGAGCATCGCATATGGATAGATGTATATGCAATAAAATTTTAACCCATCTTTTTTAGTCATAAGTCTAAACATTGATGAATTTCAACAAAACTTAGAAGAGTAGAGCTTTGGAACTACCACACGTGGTGTCAGGTTTATCATCTAGGGGTCATGTGGCATTGGCAGAGACATAAATGCACACCGCGTAACTCAAGAGTTATGCTGTTTGTCATGATTTATTCCTGTGTGTTTGTGTGATGAATGTGTGTGTGTACTTAATAGAGTGACGTTGTGGGGTTATTTGTACGTAGAAATAGAACGTTGTGGGGTTATTGAACGCTGTGGGGTGATTTTTCTTAACGTTGCGGGGTTATCAAACAGTTATTACGTTACTTTATATCCTATAAATAAATAAACTGTAATCTAGTTTTGAGGTAAACTTATTCCGTAAAAGAGTAGAAAAGATGATTTTCCTAGTTTAACAACTTTATAGGCCTGTGGCGCAATTGAGAGGGCTAAGAAAAAATGAAAACAAACTGGAAAAAATCTTTAAAGTGTCTAAAAAGTGTTTTTTTAAGAAAAGAAATGTTACTAAATAGTAACAAAATTTGTTACTATATAGTAACGAATGGGTGTTTTTTTTAAAGAAAAAAGTAGAAAAAAGTGACTTTTTAAGAGATTTTTTAGTAGAAACTCCACAATGTAGCTTTTGTAAGTCTATGTGTGTACTGTGCATGTGTATATATGTTTGTGCATATGTGTATGTGTAGACACATGTATGTACGTAAGCATGAGAGATAGTATGATGTGAATTTGTTCTCCCTAATCTTGTAGGTGATTGAGAGTGGTCTGTGTGAGTTCTGTGAGCAAGAGATGAAGCCATTTCCCACTACGGAAATGCGTAACACCATGCTGGCAGCACAGGTACTTTAACCTCTCGGGCACTACCACCTATGATACAATCTATCGGATTGGCTCATTACAGGACACAACACGAGATAGCCCTCTGAGTAGCCAATCAAAATAGAGCTTCTATATCTCTGTGTAAACCATAAAACATTCTTACAGTATCTCTGATTTGTTCAGTATATGATATTGCCTTCAAAGTGACCAATCAAAACAGTGCGTGGATGTTGATAGATAGGTAGGTAGTGCCCAGAGGGTTAAGCTTGATAATTGAAAGGAATTGTCTACAATTCCTTGTTCAGTGGTCAAAATCTTATTTTTTTTGTTTGTTTGTTGTTTATTTTGTTCAAGGTAACAAACCTCCAGAAAGTTAAAGGTGCAACGAGAAATTTCAAATAACAAGTGTCCCGAAAAAATGTGAAAATTCCGATTTTGGCACTGGTGTAAAACTTTATATCAAAAATATCACCATCTGTAAGGATTAAGCGGAGAACCGTTTCTTTGGTACAAAAATTGTGAAATTTCTAATTTTGTATAGGAGCAAATACGAAATTCAGCCTATGTTTTCTATTGAAATATAAGCTTACAAAAATCATTTTTTCCCTATTTTAAGACATTTCTGTACCAAAATACAAGGTAAGAAATCATTTGAGTGTCTAATCTATATGAAATCACTGCATATGATACCTTACACGGATGTCTCAAAATCTCTCGTTGCACCTTTAAAGTGTGGGGATGTCACTTAAAGCAATAGTCACACACTGTCTTTGTCATGTCATATCGGCTGAACTTTTATTTTGAATGAAGAATCAAACTGGATGCAAAATATATAGCTGACTTATTTTCTGAATATACGAGTAAACTTCAGACACAGAATGATATTGATTAGTGAGAGCTCAGCTGGTACAAGCCTCTGAATGCATCCTGGCAATTAGAAAAGGGAGTTTCTGTAACCTGACCCATCTGACACACTTTTTTTCTGACACACTTATGAATTTGGAACCCTTCGCAGAATAAAGCAGATTTATTCTGTTAAGGTTTCCGAATTCATGTGTGTCAGAAAAAGTGTCAGATAGGCCAGGTTACGGAAACTCCCATTTGAAAACACACTTTCCTATCCTATTGAAAATAGGGAAAAACTAAGTAGTTAACCTGTCAGGTCAGGTTTTCTTTGAGACCTGCTACTGGTATCCTGGTAACCAGTACTACCTGTCCCAGGGCCGAGTCATCGGCGGCTAAACCGACTCCCCCATCGGATTTGTAAGGAATCTGATGAGGAGGGTAGCTGGTTACCCTGGTAGAATGAAAAAGAAGATCTACCTACAAGGGCGTCAGCTCTGGAGAGCTAATGGCGGCCATCCAGCACATGCTGCCTTGCATGTTGGGCAAAGTTGCCCAAAGGCTAGGCCCACCGCCGATAACTGTGGATTGACGTCAGGAAGGGCATCCGGTCAATTATCTTTTGCTCCAATAAATCCTCACACAACATTATTGCTGAGTGTGAGGTGAATCCGGCCACCCTCGTTTACGGGGACAAAACCGGATTTAAAACTTTGGTCTAACTAACTAAACTTAACATTGAGATTTTTATCAGCAAAGTAGAAAGAATACATTCATAGCTAAAATTTATACCAGAATATTGGGGATATTTCTGTGCTATTTTTTAGCGATGTCCAAATACTTTTTTTTATCTAAGTGTGGTGCTTCCATGTGGCTTGGAAACCGGCAGTGTTGGTGTGCCCTTATGTGGGTGTGTTGGGTGCATAGTTTAATTCCTTATAAACCCCTGTGTAAAATGGTTGAAGCCCAAGACAAGATGGACTCAATCAACACTTTTTTTCCTGCAATGAATTCCATCAAGGCAAAGGGAGGCAAAGAAAACACAATTTTGCCTGTCATTGCAAAAGATTGTTGACTTGTTAACTAATTGGTCTTTAAAACGTCATTGAAAATCTTAACAAATTTAGTGCTCCATCTGTTCTTAATAATTTGTTGTGTGCAAACCATTACAGCTCTACTGCTGCGAGGAATACCAAAGGCTTGTGGAGTTCACTTTGGCTAATGCAGAAGGCGAGGACACATGCGATGAATTGATAGATATCGCACCGCACGCCCCCTATGGTAGCAAACAGGCCAGGCGGGCAGCTAAGGAGAGAGCCGCGGCACGGATGAGGGAAAGAGAGATGGCAAGACAGAGAGCTGCTGGGGCTAATCAAGCCAACTTCTATGCTAGTAGGTATCAATCTAGGTCAGAAATGTTGTCTGTGAGATATATGAAAGGCTAGCAAAGGCACACAGCCCTCGTGTGATAGAGCTGCTGGGGCTAACCAAGCCAACTTCTATGCTAGTAGGTATCAATCTAGGTCAGAAATGTTGTCTGTGAGATATATGAAAGGCTAGCAAAGGCACACAGCCCTCGTGTGATAGAGCTGCTGGGGCTAACCAAGCCAACTTCTATGCTAGTAGGTATCAATCTAGGTCAGAAATGTTGTCTGTGAGATATATGAAAGGCTAGCAAAGGCACACAGCCCTCGTGTGATAGAGCTGCTGGGGCTAACCAAGCCAACTTCTATGCTAGTAGGTATCAATCTAGGTCAGAAATGTTGTCTGTGAGATATATGAAAGGCTAGCAAAGGCACACTGCCCTCGTGTGATAGAGCTGCTGGGGCTAAGAGTGGGTGACCCAATCAAGGTCTGATTTTTTTCGTTTGATGTTTTATCCTCATGTGGAAGCACATTACCAAAAACTTCTGATTACAAATTTTGTGTGAGATCAGTCCAGCTCAAAGGCGGATTTTCAATGGGGGGGGGGTCACTATTTGCTTGCCGACACTGTTTATAAAATTTTTCCGGCTCGGTAGACCCCAATTTTCTTATAATCTGTTCAGAATTCTGAAGAGTGGGGAAGATCCAATTTTTTTTCAAGCACTAAACAACACAACACACAAAAAGTGACAACATACAGGCAATATACTGCTATGTGCTACCGTGGCGGCCCACAAGAAGTCACAGGGCGTGTGGCTCCGTGTGCGGCGCCAAGGTGTCCTGTGCGCCGCTTGGCACCCTGTGTGCCGCTTGGCACCCTGTGTGGCGCTAGGTGCCTTGTGCGGTGCCTGGCACCCGTGCTCTGCAAAAAATAGGGGGCGCATCCCGGGGGCTCCCTAAATTTGCCCCTGGTCCAGCTGTTTGGATAGTAGAAGCAAAAGGGTGTACCGAATTGCCCCATAAGACAGTATGTGTGTGTGAGCTAGTGGGTCGAACACATTTTGGCACATTTTTGGTAAATTTAATGACATAAAAAGGGATGATTTCTCCTGCCTTATTTTCACTATGGTAATGAGAAAAATATGACGGAAGCAATAATTATTGCTTCTTTCAATTCCTTCTACCTCAAACATGTAAAACCTCCTGTAGATATTTAATAGAACAATCGAACAAACTCCATAAATGACACTGTTGTGGTAATATTAGCTAACACTGCATATCCTGATTAGCTTGGATACACTGTCCATGCGGTTGATTGTGATTTGTGCCATCTTTCACCAACACTTCTCATATTGGTGCCATCTCTGACCAATTCTTCAGCACCAACACTTCTCACATTATTGATGGCATCTCTCACCAATTTTTCACCAACACTTCTCACATTATTGGTGGTATGTCTCACCTAATCTTCAGCACCAACACTTCTCACATTGGTGCCATCTCACACCAATTCTTCAGCACCAACACTTCTCACCGCATTATTGGTGTCATCTCTCACTAATTGTTCACCACTATTTTTCTCCACTGACCTTTCTCACATTGCTGCATTCTCTCACCAATTCTTCAGCAACACTTCTCACATTAACAATAATATCTCTCACCAATTCTTCAGCACCAACACTTCTCACATTATTGATGGCATATCTCACCAATTTTTCACCAACACTTCTCACATTATTGGTGGTATGTCTCCCCAAATCTTTGGCACCAACACTTCTCACATTGGTGCCATCTCACACCAATTCTTCAGCACCAACATTTCTCACCACATTATTGGTGTCATCTCTCACTAATTGTTCACCATTATTCTCCACTGACACTTCTCACGTTGCTGCATCTACAACTCTTCGGCACCAACACTAATCATATTATTGGTGGATTCTCTCACCAATTTTTCACCAACCCTTCTCACATTATCGGTGGTATGCCACACCAAATTTTAGGCACCCACCCTTCTCACATTATTGGTGGATTCTCTCACCAATTCTTCACCAACACTTCTCACATTATTGGTGGTATGCGTCACCAAATCTTTGGCACCAACCCTTCTCACATTGGTGCTATCTGTCACTAATTGTTCACCACTGACACTTCACATTGGTGGTGGGTCATTCCATGCCAATTCAACAAATCGAGTATACCATCACCTCATGGATTTCTCTATTTTTTTTGGTGTATTGAAAGATATTCATGAGAAACTAATATCCTGAAAATTTTGAGCGCTGTACCTCTTTTCGTTTTCATGCTACAGCAATTTTAAATTTGAGAGGGCCACCTCAAAGACATGTACCATTGTGAAATTCAATATTCAGAGGGCCATAAGTAAAGAACTACACCCCTCATATCCTTCAAACTTGGCATTCTGGATTACCTTTTGTTGCAAATTGCAAATATGTGATCAGAAAAAATGCACCTTTCTCCAATTTAAAGTTACAGGGGTCAAAAATGGTTCAAAAACCACTCGGACCATACTTTGGGGGGGGGCTATAAGTCAAAAAGTAAAAGTGATATAACTTCCAAATTTGGGCTGGTGAAAGCTAATCTTGAATACTACCATTGTGTACAATCTTATACTTATATCAGCTTTATTGAAAGAGATAAAGCTGTCCCAAAAAGTCAAATTTAACCTTGACTTGACCCCCCTAAAAATTAATGTCATACATTTTGCACCAAATTCTGCTTGAAATATGGTTAAGAGGGCCCCCTGCTGAAGTTGTGTGCAAAGTTTCAACGTGGTGTCTAACTGCCTTATGTAGGTAAACAGGCTTCAAAGAATCTAAACTTTCAACTAATATCAGACAAAATTCCCATTGAAATGTACACAGAATTCTGAACTTTGCAACCTGGATATTCAAGTGCATTTTTAAGACTTTGAATCCAAGTTTGACCTTGTAAAACTCTGAAATTGAAATCAATATTATCACCTTATTAGCGCCTGATCTAGGTATGGACCAAATTCCAGCTCGGTGTCTTGATTGGTAAGAAATTATAATACTTAAATTATCCTAATTGAATCATGTAGTAAACAGTGAACTGTGCAAGTTAATATCCAGTTTGCAAAGTTCAGGTTTCCTGTGTGTTTCAATGGGAATTCTTTCAAAACTGAATTACATGAAGTAGGGCTTTTTGAAGACCAGTTACTTATAGAAGACACTTAGACACCACAATGAAACTTTGCAAAAATATTAAGCAAGGATCCCCCATACATATTTCAAGCAGAATTTGGTGCGGAATGTCTGACATTGTTTTTTAGGGGGTCAAGTCAAGGTCAAATTGGACTTTTTGCTTTTTGCGACAGCTATATCTCTTCCAACGAAGCTGATATAAGTATACGATTATACACAAGGGTAGTACTCAAGATAAGCTATCACCAGCCCAAATTTGGAAGTTATATCACTTTTACTTTTTGACTTATGGCCCCCAAAGTATGGTCCGAGTGGTTTTTGGGCCATTTTTGACCCCCTGTAATTTTAAATTGGGCAAGGTGCATTTTTTCTATTCACATATTTGCAATCTGCAGCAAAAGGTTATCCAGAATGCCAAGTTTGAAGGATCTGAGGGGTGTAGTTCTTTACTTAAGGCCCTCTGAATATTGAATTTCACACCACACCGGTACATGTTTTTTTGAGGTGACGCCCCTAAAATCTAAAATTGCTTAGCAATGAAAACAAAAGAGGTGCAGAGCTCAAATTTTCTGGATTTTAGTTTCTCATGAATATCTTTCAATACACCAAAAAAGGAAGAAATCCGAGAGGTGTACTTGATTTGTTGAATTGGCATGGAATGACCCTGGTATGTCTCAGCAACTCTTTGGCACCAACACTTCTCACATTATTGGTGGTATCTCACACCAATTCTTCAGCACCAACACTTCTCATATTGGTGTCATCTCTCACTAATTGTTCACCACTATTTTTCTCCACTGACACTTCTCACGTTGCTGCAATCTCTCACCAATTCTTCACCATCATTGGTCCCATCTCTCACTGATTCATGACCACAAACACTTCTCACATTATTGATGGCATCTCTCACTAATTTTTCACCAACACTTCTCACATTATTGGTGGTATGTGTCACCAAATCTTTGGCACCAACACTTCTCACATTGGTGCGATCTGTCACTTAATTGTTCACCACTAACACTTCACATAATTGGTATATGTCTCACCAAATCCTTGGCACCAACACTACTCACATTGGTGCCATCTGTCACTAATTCTTCTCCACTGACACTTCTCACATTGTCATGCACCAGTTTTTATGCTATGATGATGTGGGGCTAGAAGTATGCACTCTTTGCTCTTTTGTAAAGTAATTATAATAAAGTCACTAAAGGAATTCTTGTTATCGTGTAACAAAATACTTTGCAGTCTCAAAAGTACAATAGTGTCAGTGGGCTGGGAAACAATTTCTTTGGAGTGAGTTTCTTTTATTTGGTAGCAGTCATGGTTGAACTGGTTTGCTCACTAACAACTGTCCATAATTTATATCTGATACAATTTTATTTTTTAAGCTTATAAAGGGTCAATTTCAATTGCAGATTTACATGAATGCTTTAGTCAAACAAAAAGCTGTGATTATGATTGAATGTGGTAATGAACTTCATTTGAAATCCCATACTCCCCCTGTGGAAGACTTAACAAAGTCTTCCAGAGAAAGAATGTGTAGTTCAAATGAAGTTATTCTATAAGATATTCCACTTGGAAAATCTACTCCCATGTGTATGACAACCAGATTCTAGCACAGGGAGGTACTGTTCCATTTGAAGTTCATAGTCCCTCTGTAGAAGACTCTATACTCTGTCCAGCTCGAAGTACGAAGTAGCGACGCGGGGGTATACATTGTACGGACTTTCAGCGCGGGCGTAGGCAAAGCACAAGCGCACTGCAACTGAAAGGCGGCACTGGGTGTACGCGCGCGTCGTCACTTCGTACTTCAGACAAGACAAAGTATACCTACATTTTCTACATGGGGCAGTGGGGATTCAAATGTAACAGCCCAAAATGCTTAAGGAAAGTGCTCATGATAAAATGCAGATGTTCAGTTGCATGTCATTCATTGGCAATTGATGCTATCATCCTCCTCAGTTGCTAGGCAAATGAAGACCATCAACTATGCCTTGTCGTCACAGAGATGCATGGACGAAGGTTGGACGTTGAGGCCGCCAAACCACCCTCAGACGATGGTACGAAGGGCCAGAAGGAACCGTACGAGCCAGGAACCGGGTTCCATCCACCAATCATGGCACTTACACAGGTTCGGGGTGAATAATGTCCTGATAACTATTAAAATAGAGAGTGGAAATTTTGTAATTGGTGTTTTTAGTATATTAGTACTCCTTGTATAGGGAGTCATAAAAATGATAACTATAGTTCATTTCTCTTCCTCCGTGCAGTGACGCCATAACCTTGATGCAGCTTTTACACACGCGTCAAGATATGACGTCTTTGTGCGCACATGTAAAAATGCCGGTTTGCTAGTGCGACCATCAAATTTTGCGCTGATGTCACTGCACGGAGGTAGGAAAATGGAGTATAAAAAGGTACTTCGTATTACTGAAAAAGTTATTTAGAGTGGTTTTTGTGTCACATAAGGATCCGCTTTGTCCACTATTGACTGTTGATTTCTGTTGTTTTTGGGAAAAAGGGTTAACGGGGAAACGGGTTTGGCGTAGCGTATCTTCCCTCGCCTTTCACCAGTGAGGTCCTGGGTGCGATCCCCAGTTGGGGCTAGTTCACTGTGGCTTTATGTGAATTTGGTTTCTCGATCCATACTCGTTCCCGCAGGTTTTCTCTGGGTACTCGGGTTTCCTCCTGCTTCTGAAATCAAGCTTTCTTGGCATAAAATCTGTTCTGGTATTATGGTTTCTCTGATGTGCTGAGCGCCTTTCATGGCTGCCGCAATGCACAACGCCTTGAGCATGTTTACGTGGATGTCGCGCATTAAAAATACACATTATTATTATTATTTGCCTATAATATCCACATACTTCAATGGATTTAAACCAAACTTGAGTCATAGGTGCAATGTGGGATCCCTCATTTGTTGATGAGGTCAAAGGTTGCATACCAAGGTCAAAGGTCATGTGAGTTCAAGTTGTAAATGTAAAATTGACCTGAATTGAAAGGTTAGAAGTTCAATTGGAACAAAACTTGGTTTATGGGTATAACATTCAAACCCTCATTTGTTTATGAGGTCAAAGGTCACATGTCAAGGTCAAAGGTCATATGAGGCTTATCATTCATAAACCACAACAGCAGGCGGCACTAGCAGTCCGCAGACAGCGATGTAGTTTTGACATATGGCCAGCATTTGCTTGGGGATAGTTGAGGCATGCAGTGAATGGAACAAATTACAACACTGGCATAAATTTAATGGCAAAGTTTGATGAAATGGCAAGAGTAAATTCAATTGTGCAGAGTTGCCTATTTTGTTGTCCTTTTTACTTTGTTTGCTTTGCTGTTTTAACAGAAATCTAAACCAGATGAGAGGAACATAGTGAAGAAGAATTACACCAATGGCAAGTTTTTCATGGTCTTGTTTGAAGATGGCACCGGCACAATATTGTATCCTTTCCATGAACTCCAGGATTGGCTTCAAAACTTAACACTATGAGTTACAATAAGCTCATCTACCAAGGACACAGTTCATTGGATTGTGCTTGTACATACATTGACATGAACTGACCTTGTGTGATCTGGGTATCATATATCATACCAAAAAAAACCAGGGGTGTATTTTTCTAAATACATTGGTGAATGAAAGCTACTGAACTGTTCCAAGGGAATTGAGATTATACTAGCTCATAGTGTAACCCCCTGGGCACTACCTGCCTATCTATTGGCATCTAAGAACTATTTTGATTGGTTACTTGGGATGTAATATCACGTAACAAACAAATCAGAGATACTGTAAGAATGGTGGTGTGGTTTACACAGAGATTTAGAAGCACTACTTTGATTGGTTACTTAGAGGACTATCACATGTTGTGTCCAGTATGAGCCAATCAGGCAGAGTGTACCATAGGAGGTAGTGCCCACTGGCAGTTCAACTGTGTTTCATTGTGTAGGACAGTAGAAACCAGTTCTAACCCACAGCTGTTTGAAAGTCCCATTTATTGTGACAAAACCTGAATAAAACAAGAAAAATCAACGGCGACATCGTCGACAACTGATTCGGATTATTTATTCCACTAACTACTTCCTGTGCAATTTTATGAAATTTTGTTGCGGGCAAATACAACTTTAACACAATGAGGCTTGGCCTCCCTAACACAGCAGGCTTAGGCCAAACAAAAAAATTGTTTCCGGTAACCCGACCGACCCGCATAAAACTCCCCCAACCCAAAAAAATTTATTCCATTTTTCATAAAATAAAATTTATTTTCCCAAGGCCGACCTAAATGGTTACCTTCAATTAAACGGAAATAACAAAATGCCTTAAATATTTTGCTATAGATTCCACTAAAACCTTTACAGAATATAGGCTAAAATAATCAAAGCTCAAACGAATCTTGTACTTGGGAATTCTGTTAGACCACGCAAGTTACATCCGTAGATCGACGTCATTCTGTCATTCACCCGGCGATTCAGCTATGCAGACACATTGTATGATCACATTCTTTCTGTGATACTTCATACATAAATTCACCGTATTTATAGTACAATCTTTGCCATCTATCCCAAATTCACTCATATAAGCCCTAATTATGGATTAATTTCACCATTAAGCCTGGGTATTTTAATTATTCGGATGAAGCAAAAAATATGGCATTTACATCTCATGCTGCTAGTGTTGGGAAACATGTCGGAACATACACACAACAGTGAAGGCACAATACACATCTCTCTTCAGATTGAACTTCACATAATAAAAAGCTTGACAACTCGCTTGATCAGACAGTGAAATCGCATATTCTTCCTGCTTGATTATTTTTAATTTATCTGTCACCAATCAGTAAATATATCATTGAAATAAATCTTGGTAGCATACTTTTGAATTCTTAACATTTTTACTATTTAGCACATAAATGATAAATATGATATATAGACAATTTTGGAGTCCAGATCCACTAATGTGACCCATTTTGCAATAGACTATTTGCGCGATCCCCGAAATGCATCTCATTCGGTGCCCATTTCCATCCGGGAACTTGTACCAGAGGTCATGTTTACCAAAAAATTTGTTGTTCGTTCGCGTCGCCGAACAGTGCCTAAAATTACAATACAAAGTACCTTTTCACGTGAAGTTAATCTTACAAAAATGTAGAAGAATATCTATGGAACAAAAAACAATCAAGGCACTGGTGTTGAAATTCATGACAAAACGTGATATTTTCGATCGTAACTGTGCCCTACTTGTCACCTGACGGACGATTACACAACTATAGTGCAACGTCACAGATAGGGTAAGTTTTCTGGTATTTACGTTACGCTCCTAACCGCATGTTTTTAGCCGACTTGAGGCTGATAAATGTTCCCGGATGGAAATGGGCACCGAATGAGATGCATTTCGGGGATCGCGCAAATAGTCTATTGCAATTTAGACTAGCGTAAGCTGTAACCTGCAGCTGTTGGCTTTGAGTAGACCTTCACACATCGCTACGAAACACGGTTTTTGTTTTGAACATTATTAGTAGAAGACCAGCCTGTAGATCCCGTGACCAAACCCTGGAGACAAAGATTTGAAGGCGTCTTGGGGTTCCCTGATCAATATTGAAGGTTTTTGACTTGGGCTTGCCGCTTCAATGTTCCGGCATTTTGGGGAAGGGGCAAACAAAGTTAACACGGGGGTAAAAATTGAGAACTGCCTCAAATGAATTAATATGCATGTCAAATTACTCGCCTTATCATACGGAATCAAAAAATGTATAGTTTGTTATAGATCCGACTTCAAATGAGGACGCTATGGCCAAAAATGTCCAAAGGTCAATGCACTTTCAGTCAAGGTCAAATCGTTAATATAAACCGATTTTAAAGATGTAAGTGTCTAATTATATGTTTTTGTGTTTTTTATATGCCATTTTGCATTTCAAGGGCAAGACTAACATTTGAACTATTAAAAGTTCTGATGGCCTGAAATAGCCGCCATTTTGCATTTCAATATATTAGAAAATTTTTGCCATAGAGTTTGTACAGATGCGCAGAAGACGAGTTCTCGGTTACGACTGCCATTTTCTGTGCATTCTGCGCATGAAAATGTGTTTCAGACTGAGGTCACAGGATCATGTACATTTGCCGATTGGTTAAGCTGTAAAATTTATGGACGATTATTTTTTTTGATTGGCAGTTGGCGGCGGCAGTTTATGAATGGAGAGTCCCATCATTTTAGTACATTCACCCGGGGTGTAATTGCCCACATAATTGCAAATATTACATTATTTTGGAATTTAATGCAATTAAAAAACCTAAGGAGCTATAAATCCTCCCGACGCACTCATACTATGTGGTCGCTGTTTGTGAAATAAATACACATGCCTATAGATTCATGCATGTATAATCATGTAATAACTAGCTTGTTTTTACGATGGGTGCATGCTGATGCGTGATGAAACATAGTCGGGACCTGGGATAAATGATACGGATATTGATCTACCTTTGTAAGACACGATTTTCTTGAGATGACAACACGTATAAAAGAAAATGTTTAGGGAATTAAACCATTTGTATTAATTGGTTATTTTAACCCGGGAGCTAGCACACATTTGTAACACATCTCAAGTACAAAAGGTTTGAGTGATTAAATATGTTGCCAGCCTGACAGGAACCCCTGAAATGCGATTCTTAAGTGCTGCAAATGGTGCCTTAAGAAGAGGGGGCACAGACAAAGATTGTACAGGGGTCAAATATTTAATTGATCCAATCATGTTGAAAACCACACCAAGTTATGTGTCTAACCATAAGGATTCAGGTATAATTTGTAATATATACAGCCTAAAGATTCAGAGTTATAGGCTAAAAACAGCAAAAATCAATAATAAGGGTCAATTTCAGTTGTACAGGGGTCAAATTTTAAAGTTGCTCCAATTTGGATAAAAAATGGTGCAAATTATTGGTGGAGTTCATAGGATTAAAATAAGGAATAGTTTTAACTGTCTTAAATGCTTAGTTTTCCGATGTAGCCCCATTGCATTCAATGGGGCTTGATCTTGTTTCCCCCCTACTTTCTTAAGCAAGCATTTGAGACACTCAAAACTATTATATTCAGATTATATAAATTTCTCAATTTTTTTATGCAAGTCAGGGGACGAGGTTTTTTATCATGAAATGCTCCTTTAAGCTGTTGGTTCCACGTACAGAAAGTCATAGCAGTACTTGCCTATCCTAGTCAGTTTTGACAAGAGTAGGTTGCAAACCTGACTGTCCTGCAAGCCATCCTGGTCAGTTTTGAGGGATACCCCCAGTAGAGTGGTTAGTCACTGTTGGGTATACCTATGGGGACTCCATCTTCTAAATACAATCATACTATAATTTGGCTAATGTTGTGTGTATGTATGTGGGTTTGTGCACAAAAGGCTCCCTCAGCTTTCTTCAAAGAGCGCTAAATTCACATGAAAGTTGCATGACGATTCTGACGTATTCTAAGCCTATATTCGGACGAAATGCCGTTCGAATGGCCGAAAAATCAGTGAAAATATGTTCGGTTGCTAAGGTAACCTACCCCTTTTGTTTGCCAGCGTTACTAAGAAGCGTGTACGTGTGGGCGCGTTTGCAAGGAGCGATTACGCATGAGACGCTATATTCAGTACGCATTAACGGGGCGCCTAGTTTATACCGGCATTAACCATTCAGTTTGCCGTTACATGACTATAGGTGCAGGAAATTGACTTATTAAATTGTAAAAAGACAGAATGTTGTGGACCCGGGAAGGGGGTGATTCCCAAACTCCAGGATGATGGGTAATTTATACAAGGATGTTATCTGTGTGATTTTGTTTGTGTGTTTATTTCACTGGTTGGTTGCGTGGTGTCTCTATAGTGTCACTTCTTCAGTTATCACTTCAGTTGTTCAGTATTTTCATTGTGGATCATTTTAGTTTCAGTGAATCGCTTCCATTGCATGCTTGCTCTCGTTCACATCAACTTAGGGGAAAAAAAAAGAATAAAATGAAACAAGTTCAAGTCTATGCAAAGATTGTTTTGTGACTACCTAATGTAATGCAATTTCTCAGAGCTAACTACATTCTTGATTCCTGTAATGTGACCTTAACCCTGCCGAATTCCAGCTACCCATCAGGAAAATGCCGCTATTCGCATAAACCTCCCCCGAGAAGGGTCATTAGTATGAATCTTTTGTCCTGGAGATACAAGGGAGAAAACAACCTACTGGCTGTATTTGACCTATGGCAGAGCAACAGTTACCAAAATCACAGCCATATTAAGTAAGTATATCTAAGGGCATCATGTTAATGTTATGATGGGATAATGTTGGCCCAATCTCTTAACGATGCTGGGCAATAATATCAAATTACGCCCACAGTAAGAGTGTCCAGGGGTGCGATTCTTCAGGATTTTTTTCCTGATTTCAGGGATTTTTTTAGTTGCAAAATTTCTGCAACTTTATTTAATTTTCAGCCCGCGTCTTTTAGTTCGTTTAGGGGTCAATTTATACTACGCCGTTTTTTCAGGATTTGTATACCAATTCAGATTTTTCCTTTCCACAAAACTCAATCACCTCCTAAATACATTTGGCATTTGCCAGACATATGACTTGTAACCATAAGTGTATAGAAAGTAGACATTGCATACAATTGTACAATAAACACCTAGGATGCACAATTTCTTCGTTGAATGACAAACTAGACAGATGTACTGAATTCATTTGCCCAACTCAAACACCACTATGAGGGGTAATGCAGCCTATGTCATCTGTTGTATATCCCGGGGGGGGGTTCTCAACTTGGTTTGGGTAGGGACCGTGCCCTCCGCGACTCTGGAGTAGGACCCATATTTCATACTTTGTATTTTTGCCCAAAAAGGGACCCATAGCTATACCAAGAGATGTAAATTTTGGGCCCAATTTAAGCCAAATTTGCCATTTCGTCGGCCGCAAATTTTGACATTTTAAGCAAATTTGGACGATTTTGGCTTCAGATTAGAACATTTGAACTATTTTCCAACAATTTTTTAGAAAATTTTGGGTTTTCCCCGATTGAGAAAATGTGACTAATTTTCCCAACAAATTTCTGAAATTTTGAAAAAACGACACCATTGCTCATATCAAAATTGGCAATGAAAAAAGGGGTCATTGAAACCAGAAGGCTGAACATGGGACCGATGATGTTCGTGGCACGTCCCTGTATGGTCATTTGTGTTGAGAGAAACCCCCCACCCCCGGGGTATATGGTTAATCTGGACCTGCAGTACTCTCTCTGCAATATTGCAATAAACCCTTTGCCCTGGACTTTGGGCTAATACTTCTAAGCCCAGATTTGCTTCAGCAATTTCATTTTTTAGCGCAGTGATGCTGACAGATTGCTCTGAAGCTAGCGAATATAGCCATTCTGGCCAGAACCTGCCCTCGATTTGTCAGACCTAATGGTTCGCATCTAGTCCTGGTTTTCAATGAACTGCAACCGATATCAGCTGGTCTGCCCACACAAGACTGGAGGTGAGTAATTGCCCATCTTATCGCATGAAATTCCGTTTGGTGTGCGAGGATCAGGAAATTACCCAGCACGGGTCTAGGTAAAGGTTAATTGTGAGATATTCTTAGTATTTATGTGATTTTGTTGGACCACAGTTTTCTCTAGCAATAGTAGTATATGTTTGTTCATGGCAATTTTGGTAGAAAATGCAGATATTTGAGTTGATTTTTGAAGTATTGATGCAGTGTATAAACCCTCGAGGCACATGTTAGGCTAAACGGTTGGAAGTGAACCTACAACAATGATTAAAATTTTTTTCTCTCCTCCTCTTATTCTGGTGGGATTGTTCTAGGAAGGTGATTTTACATCTGTTCATCCTAACCTTTTCGCTGTTCGTCTTTTTGTATTTTTAATGTTTTTTTATATTTTGTATCTTCATGTGCCGTACTTTTTTTTTAATAATGCAACCATTGATAAAACTTAATTAAATAAATAAATGGCTTCTTTAGTTGTTAGTTAGTTAGTTAAACCAAAGTTTGTAATCCGGTTTTGTCCCCCTAACGAGGGTGGTTGGTTTTACTCCCACTTACAATGTATCATTACTGCTTTGTGAGGTGAAAATCAGTATATATATATCTCAAAAAATCCCCGAACCTAGCTATTTTGTTCAAATTTGGACATGTTGTCAAGAGAAATTTCTTATGATGCAAAGAGTCCAAAATCGTTTCAATTTGGCTAAACCGCAAAATCCTGATAAAACCCATATAGCAGAATTAAGTGCAAGGCAGCTTTAATTTAGGCTGGTATTCGAAGGGAGTTAACTTAACCTGGGTTAAACCATGGTTAGTCCTACATAGTGCCTTTTCCCACATACTCTAAATGCGTAAAGGTGAAAAAATTCCTTATGGATGGGCTCGAATGGCCCCATCCATGAAGAATGTTCGCACCTGTTACATTTACTTTCACATTTTGGAATGAAAAATGTCCACTCATGTAGCACAAACCCTGATTTAACCCGGGTCTAAATTTTGACTCCCTTTTCCAAAATACCGCCTATAGGGTTTATGTTCTCCATTCACACCACACATCATTCTCCTTCCTTTTTGATCAAACCCCCAGATTTTAAACCTCACACCCCATGGAGGCATATACCTACAGAGGGGTGCCGTGAAGAAGCGTTGCTATGGAGGATCCTGTGACACACTCCATGCCCCCCATTCCAGCCAGCCACTCTGTTTTGCCGCTCAACAAGGCGCTCAGTTTACGCTGTAAATGGGACAAAGACCAAATCTTCTTGCAGTTTAACCGAGGAGAAGCAGACTTACGATTTAATGTTGGGGTCAAATTAAAGTGAGTATTTATAAAAAGCAATGCAATAACCTATTATTTGTGAGTCAAGGCTGTACCAGAAACATACTCTGCATGACCATAAGTAGAAGCGATGTCATCACCTTAACCATGGACGTCAATCCGGACATGTCCCCCCACGTTTTGTGGGGTGGGGACACAATATCAAATATCCCCCATGATTTGTACTAGGGCCCACTGCCCCGCTTAACACGTACATGATTTTTGTTGTTGAAAAAAATCGGTACACCAATTTTTTTTTTTTACTGTGTTCAAAAATATGAAGGGGGTGAAAAATTTCACACAACCACAATATCATTAAGACTTCCATCATATATAAGGTCGCCTCCCATGCTTATAGCGAATTCCCACCACCGCCCCTATTTTTCGCATTTGCTATTTTTAATAGCTTATCAACTTTGTATGCTCACGATTATGATTCGCCGTGATGTGCACGTTTTCACCTGCATGAACTCGACATCACTTCAGGCCAAACAGAGTAATGTATTATTTGACAACGTTTATAGCCCGGGCGAATCAGGGTTACAGACTAGTAACATAGTATATCGCGGGGTTTTTTTTTTCCGACGGCAAAAACCTGTCGGGGGAAAAAGTTTTAAAATCGTTCTGGTATTATGGTTTTCTCTGATGAGTGCTGAGGGCCTTTCATGGCTGCCGCAATGCACAACGCCTTGAGCATGTTTATACGTGGATGTTGCACATTAAAAATACACATTAAGTATTATTATTTGCCTATAATATCCACATACCCTTCAATGGATTTAAACCAACTTGAAGTCATAGGGGCAATGTGGGATCCCTCATTTTTTGATGAGTCAAGGGTTGCATACCAAGTCCCCAAAAAAGGCATGTAGTTCAGTTGTAAATGGTACGATTGACCTGAATTGAAAGGTTAGAAGTTCAATTGAACAAAACTTGGTTTATGGGTATAACATTCAACCCCCCCCCATTTGTTTATGAGTCAAGGTCACATTCAAGGCAAAGTCATATGAGGCTTATCATGCTACCCACAACAGCAGGCGGCACTAGCAGTCCGCAGACAGCGATGTAGTTTTGACATATTGGCCAGCATTTGCTTGGGGATTTTGAGCATGAGTGAATGACAAATTACAACACTGGCATAAATTTCATGGCAAAGTTTGATGAAATGCAAGAGTAAATTCAATGTCCGAGTTGCCTATTTGTTTTCCTTTGTGTACTTTGTTTTGCTTTGCTGTTTTAACAGAAATCTAAACACCAGATTGAGAGGAACTAGTGAAGAAGAATTACCCCCAATGGCAAGTTTTTCATGGTTCTTGTTTTGAAGATGGAACCGGCCCAATATTGTATCCTTTCCAGAACGTCCAGGATTGGCTTCAAAACTACAACTATGAGTTACAATAAGCTCATCCTACAAGGACACAGTTCATTGTATTGTGCTTGTACATACATGACCTGAACTGCCTTGTGTGATCTGGTATCATATCTCATAACCAAAAAAAGAAAACCAGGGGTGTATTTTTCTAAATACTTGGTTGAAATAAAGCTACTGAACATGGTTCCAAGGGAATGATGATTAATACTAGCCTCATATTAGTGTACCCCCCTGGGCACTACCTGCCTATCTTTGTCCTCTAAGAACTATTTGATTGGTTACCTTGGGATGTAATATCATCGTAACAAAACAAATCAGAGCATACTGTAAATATGGTTGTATGGTTTACACACAGAGATCTAGAAGCACTACTTTGATTGGGGTTACTTAGAGGTATATCACACACACATTGTGTCAGTATGAGCAATCAGACAGAGTGTACCATAGGAAGGATAGTGCCCACTGGCAGTTCAACTGTGTTTTGCATTGTTGTAAGGACGTAGAAACCAGTTCTAAACCACACTGTTTGAAAGTCCATTTAATTGTTACAAAACCTTAATAAAACAAGAAAAAATCAACGGCGACATCGTCGACAACTGATTCAGATTATTTAATTCCACTAACTACTTCCTGTTTAAATTTCTCAAATTGTTGTCGGGAATACCACTTTAACACAATGGAGGCCCTTGCCTCCCTAACACAGCAGGCTTAGGGCCAAACAAAAATTTGTTTCATCCGTAACCCGACCGACCCCCCCCCGCATAAAAACTCCCCAACCCAAAAAATTTATTCATTTTTCATAAAATCAAATTTATTTTCCCAAGGCCCTACCTAAATGGTACCTTCAATTAACGGAAATAACAAAGCCTTACAATATTTGCTAATAAGATTCCACTAAACATGTACAGAAGATAGGCTAAAATCTCAAAGCTCAAAACGAATCTTTGTACTTTGAGGAAGTCTGTTAGACCACCAGTCAACAACTCCGATAGATCGCTCATTCTGTCATTCACACCGCGATTCACTCTGCAACACATTGTATGATCACTTCGTTCTGTGATACGTCAACATAAATTCACCGTATTTATAGTAACAATCTTTGCCACTATCCAAATTCACTCATAAAGCCCTCATTATGGATTAATTTCACCATAAGCCTGGGGTATTTTGTAATTATTTCGATGACCAAAATATGGCATTTACCTCTCATGCCGCTAAGTGTTGGGAAACATGTCTAACATACACACAACCGTGAAGGAACAATACACGTCTCTCTTCTGATTGAACTTCACATAATAAAAAGCTCACAACTCGCTTGATCAGACAGTGAATCGCATATTCTTCCTGCTTTGATTATTTTTACTTTATCTGTCACCACTCATGATATATCATTGAAATAATCTTGGTAGCATACTTTTATTCTTACATTTTTCAATTTAGCATGCTATTTACATGCGCCAAATGGGAATGAAGATCAACCCACTAAAATGCAGATCATGTTCCGATGACCCAAGAGACTTCACCCTTAACCAGACACCTATTGACAAAGTAAATGATTTTGTCTTTCTTGGAAGTAATGTGCCATCAGTTAAGGAGGACATCAAGTCTTACAAGCCTGGCAGCATGGGCATTCGGTAGACTCATGAACACACCATCTGGAGCATCATCATGAAATCACAAGATCGCTCAAAGTCAGAATATAACCAATCTCTTATACTCCCCCTTGCCACCTATGGAGCAGAGGCCTGGTATTGCGCAAGACAGACTGCCAAAGCTAGAAAGCTTTGAGTGAGATGTCTCTCCGGTCCATCCTCGGAGTGACCGTCTGGACAAAATCAGAAATGATGAAATTAGACAGCGACTGAACATCACATGCACCATCATGGATGCAGTCACCAGAAGACGGCTGAAGTGGTTTGGACAATTCGTCAGGATGCCGGAACGCAGATTACCATACCCAAGCCTATCGCAAGACTTCAACAAGCGTCGGAAGCCAGGTCGCCCACCATCAGATGGAAAGACCAGATCCCCAAGGACACAGGCTTGGACCTCCAAGATGCCGAATCTATTGCAACGGGCAGACCAGAATGGGAAAATAGAATTCTCATGATATACAAAGTGACACCCCTTCCTATGCAGTAAAGTCAATTCACGTTACTATTTTTAGCACATAAATGGATAAATATGATATATAGACAATTTTGGGATCCATATCCACTAATGTGACCCATTTTTGCAATAGACTATTTGCGCATCCCCGAAATGCATCTCATGTCGGTTGGCCCATTTCCATCCGGGAACGTGTACCAGAGGTCATGTTTTACAAAAAAAATTTGTTTTGTTCGTCAATCGGCAGTCGCCAACATGCCTAAAATTGAAATACAAGTACCTTTCACGTGAATATTAAAATCTTACCAAAAGTAGAAGAATATCTATGGAACAAAAAACAATCAAAGTCATGGTGTTGTAAATTCACGACAAAACGTGAATTTTCGATCGTAACTGTCCTACTTGGTCACCTGAACCTGACGGACGATTACACCAACTATAGTGCAAACGTCACAGATAGGGTAAGGTTTTCTGGTATTGACGTTACGCTCCTAACGCATGTTTGTTAGTCCGACTGAGGCTGATAAATGTTCGCCGATGGAAAATGGGCAACCGAATGGGAGTCATTTTCGGGGATCGCGGCAAATAGTCTAAATTGCAATTTAGCGACTAGCGGGCTGTAACCTGCAGCTGTTGGCTTTGAGTAGACCTTCACAAATCGCTACGAACAACGGTTTTTTGTGTTGAGCATTATATAAAAGACCACCTTTAGGATCCCGTGACCGAACCATGGAGACAAAGATTTGAAGGCGTCTGGGGGTTCCCTGAGCAATATTGAAGGTTTTGACTTGGGCTTTCCGCTTCAAAAGTGTTCCGGCATTTTTGGGGAAGGGCAATCAAAGTTAACACGGGGGTAAAAATTGAGAACTCTGCCCTCAAATGAATTAATATGCTTAAATTACGCCTCCTTATCACACGGAATCAAAAAATGTATAGTTTGTTATAGAATCCGACTTCAAATAGGACGCTATGGCCAAAATGTCCCACAGGTCAATGGCACTTTCAGTCCAAGGCAAATCGTTACTATAAACCCGATTTTAAAGATTTAGTGCTAATTATATGTTTTTGTGTGTTTTTATATGCATTTTGCATTTCATCAAGGGCAAGACGAACATTGAAACGATGAAAAGTCTGAGTGCCTGGAAAATAGCCGCCATTTTGCAATTTCAATATATTCGAAAATTTTTGCCATAATAGTGTACAGATGCCAGAAGATACGATTCTCGGTTAACGACTGCCATTTCTTTTTTCTGTGCATTGCTGTTCTCGCATGCAATTTTTCACCGACTGAGGTCACAGATCATTGTACTTTACCGCTGGTTAAGCTTTAAGAATTTATGGACGATTATTTGTTTGATTGCTATTTGGGCGGCGGCAGTTTATGATGGAAAGCCGCATCATTTTAGTACATTCCAACCCGGGTGTAATTCCCACAAGTAATTGCAAATATTACATATTTTGGGAATTTAAATGCAATTAAAAAACCTAAGGAGCTATAAATCCTCCCGACGCACTCATACTATGTGGTCGCTGTTTGTGACATAAATACACAGCCTTATATATTCAATGAACAATGTATAAAATCATGTAATAACTAGCTTGTTTTTACGATGGTGCATGCTGATGCGTGATGAAACATAGTCGGGACCTGGGATAAATGATACAGATATTGATCTACCTTTGTAAGACAAACGATTTTCTTGAGATGACAACAGTATAAAGAAAATGTTTAAGGGAATAAACCATTTGTTTAATGTTGGCTATTTTAACCCGGACAGAAGCTAGCACACATTTGTAACACATCTCAAGTACAAAAGGTTTGAGTGATTAGAATGTGTTGCCAGCCTGACAGGACCCTGAATGGCGTTCTTAGAGTTCTGCAAATGTGGTGCCTTAAGAAGAGGGGGCAAGACAAAGTTGTACAGTGGGGCAAATATTTAGCATGAATCAATCATGGTGAAAACCACACCAAGTTATGGGTCTAACCATAAGATTCAGGTATAATTTGGTAAATATATACAGCCAAAGGATTCAGAGTTATAGCTAAAAACAGCAACAAATCAATAATAGGGTCAATTGCAGTTGAAAACATACAGGGTCAATTTTAAAGTTGCTTCCAATTTTGGATAAAAATGGTGCAAATTAAGGTGGAGTTCATGTAACAAAAAAATTTAAATAAGAATAGTTTTAACGGTCTTAAATGCTTAGTTTTCCATGTACCCCTTGCATTCACTGGGGCTTGATCTTGTTTCCCCCCTACATTAAATATTCAGATTATATAATTTTCTCAATTTGTGTATTCAATTCAGGGGACGAGGTTTTTTATCATGAAATGCTCCTTTAAACATGTTGGTTCCACGTACAGAAAGTCATGCAGTACTTGCCTATCCTAGTCAGTTTGACAAGATAGGTTGCAAACCTGACTGTCCTGCAAGCCATCGCTGGGTCATGTTTTGAGGGATAACCCCCAGTAGAGTGGTTAGTCACTGTTGGTATACCTTGAGGACTCCATCTTCTAAATACCAATATACATAGATTGGCTAAGGTTGTGTGTGTAAGTATGTGGGTTTTTCACAAAAGGCTCCCATTTTTGCTTCAAAGAGCGCTAAATTCACATGAAATTTGCATGAACGATTCCGGACGTTCTAAGCATATATTGGGACGAAATCCGTTCAGAATGTGGCAATTGGCGCGAAAAATCAGTGAAAAATATGTTCGGTGTTTCTAGGTCACCTCCCCCTTTTGTTTGCCAGCGTTACTAAGAAGCGCGTACTTGTGGCGCGTTGCAAGGACAGTTAACGACTAGACGCTATAATTTTTTTTTTTTTCTCTCTTTAGACCATATGAAAGGTCATTTATTTCCTTGTGCTTCAAGAAAAAGGAATACATACATCAATTACACTTTCCACAATAAAAAAAAAAATACATAATTGTTTAACAAACATATACGTAGTACAAAGTCTGAAAAAAATTTTTTCCTTCAAAGAACTGTTCCCTACCGGTCCATTTAAAACATTAAATTTATGAAAGGTGTTATTTTCCCTTGCAATATTTTTCTTCACTTGAAAGTTCAATTTAAGATGAATATATTTAAACTGAAGCAACTTGGCTTAAGCTTCTTAAATCTACATTGCTCGATCATTTTTTTTCCTTTTTTCCCCAAATAATACTAGGTTAAAAAGAATCGGACTCTGTAACTTACCCCAAAGCCCAACATATGATTTTGTAATCCGAAGATACTAAGTGCATAATTTCATTCCACCAGGTTATAAACTCCAGACCAAACCTGTTTGGCCGGCTCACAATCATACATCAAATGCTGATCTGTCTCTGGGGCTCTTTTACAACACAGGGAACATAGGCTACTATCTACAAAATCATTTTAATAACCTCCTGTTATTCATATCAACTTTCATCTTGATTTTAGTATTGAAATATCTAGGTTTTAACAATCATGACAACACTGAAAAGGAAACATAGATTTTACTCCAATCTTCCTTCTTACTAAATTAAAAATTCATCTGTTATATTTTACTCTGAGATGAAGGTTTGCCTCAAAACATCTA
The DNA here is from genome assembly GCA_023653785.1 of Ophioderma brevispina. NCBI lineage: Eukaryota > Metazoa > Echinodermata > Ophiuroidea > Amphilepidida > Ophiodermatidae > Ophioderma > Ophioderma brevispina. Next base: position 29,800 of record JAMKCH010012127.1, on the reverse strand, counting down.
ATGAATTAAAGTCTGATCCACATCCTGTAGTCATATTATCGATTTCAACGCACAATTTCTTCCCAAAACCGTGAAGCCCTTTTCTTTACAATCTGCCTATTAAAAAACCCTGCTTTATCCTCTGCTTCCATATTGTAGGTATTGCTGAAAGTCACACTCCTCCTTTTTAAAAAACAATGCCCAGCACTCCCTTTCTTGCCAACAGCAAAGGAATAATATTACCCTGATATCATAAAGATCACTCACAAGCTTCATACCCCCTAAAAACAGTTGGTTATAAAACATGGATTACCATCACATCCAACAAATTCGCTGATTATTCCATAAAATTGTGAATAACACTCACATTATCTGGCTTGACATGTCTAGTATGAACAAACAGGTCCTTATAAAATAAATGAATGATTTCCAACCCTCATTTGTCTAGTATGAACATTACAAAAAAAGAGGATCTTACCCCCAAAGGGCATTATAAAATCATCCAACAACTGCTTCCATACAGCCGTATTAATTATTCTTTATACTCTGATCCATTTAATAACGAAGAGCCCTTAAACATGAAGTAATAGTCACGCATTTTCAGAACCACCTTCAGATATTACCACTCAATGTATCCTTTTATAAAACCTTTGCCACCATTCCATAAGAAATTATAAATATTTTTTAATCTGAAGATATCACATAATTAGGAACTGACATAACCGACGCAAGATAAATAAAAATTGGTGACAAAGCAGGTGTTGAAATCAAAAGAATCTTGCTGACTAGACAATGTTGGGCTGGTCTTTTCCAAATATTCACAATTGTTTTAAAGCTGCTATTTTTTAATCAAAATTCTTAATGCTCAGCTTGCACATTATTTTCATATTAAAAGAATACACCCAAAGCTTTTATGGGCTCTGTAAGGCCAGTCAATACCAAAGGGTTTTTTCATTACAACAAAATCCTTTTAGAACCCACCACATTTCTTGTTTTGGGATTTAATTAACATTAGATTTGAACCCAGACATGTTTGCAAAATCCTCTAAAATAATCAACAAATTTGTAAGAGATAGCTTGTTTGCCAATACACATGTATTGTCGTCCAGCATACTGGATGAGTTTATCTCACAATCTTTGACAAAAATCCCATGTGATCGCTGTATCATCTCTAATTTTACATGATAACAACTCCATCGCAAGGATCAGCCAATATGGACTCAAAGGGTCCTTGTCCACACCTCTTCCCACTGAAAAATATTTAGAGCTTAAACCATTGTTCATGACACAACTACTGATGTTAGTATATAATGTTGTTGGATAATCATTATTTTAAAATTCGGACAAATTCATGCGTTCAAGAGCTTTTAAATAAAAAATTCCACTCAGAGCGTCGAACGCTTTTTTCGAAATCACAAAAAGTAAAATACCAAAAAACCCGAATATTATGAATTTAGTAAAATCCATTACATCGAAATTGCAAACAATCCCCAATAAATCACGAACCCTTTAACAAACCACCTGATTCACTATGAATAAAGTTGTGCATAACCTTGCAAGCCTTTAGGCCAGATTTTAGACACAATTTTGTAATCTGTGATTTAATAATGAGATTGGTCTCCAATTTTTTAAATAAAGCATCTACTTTACCTTCTTTCTCAAAGACTAGTAATATACTTGCTGCCTTTGAGAGGAGGACATTTCACCTTTATCCAGACCTAAATTCAAAACTTTTACAACAACTTGCCTATTATACTCCAAAATCTTAAATAGAATTCACTAGGCAAGCCTCATTACCTTACCTGGTGTTTTATTTCTAGGCATACTCTTTAAAACATTAAAACAATCGGCATGTGTAAGTTTTCCCTCAACAAATCAATTTCCTCATCTTCATTAGAGTAGAATATTATTACCTTGTAAAAACTGATTATCCTCATTATTATGCAAACATTTGTTTAGACTTATACAAATTTCCATAAATAATCAACCCTTCAACTCTACAATATCATTTGGATTATAATCACGAACCAATCATCAGTTATCAACTTTACAATCTTCGTCTACTATTTTCTTTTTCTCCAAACCACGAAAAGACGCTATATTCATACGCAATTAACGGGGCAACTAATATACAGGATTAAACATTCAGTTGATGTTTACATTAGCTATAGTGCAAGGAATTGACTATTACATTGTAAAAATACAGAATTTTGTGACCCTGGAAGGGGGTGATTCCCAAACTCCAGGATGATGGGTAATTTATACAGGATTTTATTCTGTGTGATTTTTTTTGTTTGTTTGTATTTCACTGGTTTGGTTTGCCGTGGTGTCTCTCTATTGTCACTATTTCTTCATTAATCCATTTCAGTTCCGTAGTGTTCGTGTATCATTTCTGTTATCATTGATTCGCTTCCATTCAGTGATGGCTCTCGTTCACTCAACTAGCGGGGAAAAAAAAGAAATAACTGAAACAAACTAGTCTATGCAAAGCATTTGTTTTTGTTGACTCTATTAGTAAAATTCATTTCTCAGAGCTATCTACATTCTGATTCCTGTACTCTTAAGACAATACAACCTGTAATGCTGACCTTAAAAACCCTGCCGAATCAGCTACCCACAGGAAATGCCGCTATTGCTCTAACCTCCCCCGAGAGGGGCGGTATGAAGATTTTGTACTGGAGGATACAAGGGGAGAAAACCAACCTACTTTGCTGTATTTGAACCTAATGGCAGAGCAACATGTTTACCAAAATAACAGCCAGATTAAGTAAGTATATCTAAGGGCATCAGTAATGTATGATGGAATAATGTTTCCAATAGTAACATGCTGGGCAATATTCAACATTAGCTCACAGTAAGTTTCTCAGGGGGTGTGATTTCTTCAGGATTTTCCTGATTTCAGGATTTTTTATTTCAAAATTTCCGCAACTTATTTAATTTCACAGCCCCGATGTTGGGCGTTTAGGATCAATTTTACGCCGTTTTTCAGGATTTTTGTTACCAATTCAGGATTTTCCACAAAACTCAATCACACTCCTGAAAGACATTTGGCATTGCAGAACATGCCTTTGTACATAATGTGTAATAATAGAAAGTAGACATTGCATACAATGTACAATAAACACATATATTGCCAATTTATTCTTGAATAGACAAACTAAACTAGACAATATGTACTGAACCCGGGGGGGCCACTTGTATTCCAAGGTGGATATCATGGCTCTGGAGTGGCCTCTCAAACCGTACCCTAAGCGCGTATTTCACTTGGCAAGAAACAACCCAAGCACGTATTTTGTTGATTTTGTCTATCCTAAACATAACATTGGGCTTGATTTTGCACCCTAACACGTGTTTGTTTAATTTTAAAACCTAACAAGTAATTTGCATGAACATTAAAAAAATACCCCTAAATAAGTATTTTGGCATAAGTTTGCTACCCTAACGAGTGTACGTTTATAAAATGTGCCCTTTAACCCACTTAGGCCTTATTGTAACCTGGCCCTGATAAGGAATTTTTTACACATGATGTCATTGAAGTTTTTGTTTTTTCAACTCTTTTAGCTTCTTTTAAAGTTCCTTTCTGAAGTTAATCCCCTTTTAAAAATTTAAAAATTAAAATCCCTAAAATTAAATTTACAGTCTTTTAAAGTGGTCTCTATTTCCTTTGAAATTTATGGTCCTTATCGGTGTCGTTTGACAGCTTTTCCGCATATTCGCTATTTCCATTGAACTAACGTAAACCCGCTAACTATCCTTACCTATAATTTGATTGACATAAATTCACACCCTAATTCTTCGTTTCTACGCACATAGGCTACATCTAAGATCATGTCTTAGTGAGAATTCACTCGTGTGAACGGCTATTTATATGCCCTATATTAGTATACGGCTCGCTGCGGGCGACGACAGAAATCAGGCTGAAAGCGGTTAAAATCACTCGGGGAATCTACCATGTGAAATCAAGAAGAAAATCGGGAACAAAACCACATTTTCCAGCATTTTAATGTATTTTACAAGTACTCAAAATATCACACCCTAAACACATATTTTTCGATGTGAAAAGCATACCCTTATTTTGAATTTTTGACGATTTGATACACTAAACCAGTGTGCGCGCATACATCGCCGGATCTCAAAAAACGACCCAAATTACTCGTTTCTAGTACACGAGCATGATTATCCACCTTGGACTCAAGTGGCCCCCCCCCCCCCGGGGTACTTAATCATTTGCCCAACTCAAACACCACTATGAGGGGTAATGCAGCCTATGTCATCTGTGGTATATGGTTAATCTGGACTGCAGTACTGCATATTGCATAAACCCTTTGCCCTGGACTTTGGCTATTCTAGCCCAGATTTGCTCAGCAGATTTCATTGTTTTAGCGCAGTGATGCTGAACGATTCTGAAGCTAGCGCAGATATAGCCACGTCTGGCCAGAACCCTGCCATCGCTTTTCAGACCTAATGTTTCGCATCTAGGCTGTTTTTCAATGAAACTGCACCCCGATATCAGCTCGTCTGCCCACACAAGACTGGAGGGGAGTAATTGCCCATCCTTATCGCTGAAAATCCTTGGGTGTTGCGAGGATCAGGGAAAGTACCCAGCAAGGGTCTAGGTAAAGGTTAATTGTGAGATATTCTTTAGTATTATGTGATTTGTTGACCAAAGTTTTCTTAGCAGATAGTAGTATATGTTGTTAATGACAATTTGGTAAGAAAATGCAGATATTTTGAGGTGATTTAAGTTTTGATCAGTGTATAAACCCTCGAGGCACATGTGAGGCTAACGGTTGGAAGTGAACCTACAACAATGATTTTTTCTCTCCTCTCTCTCTGCGTGGGATGGTTCTAGAGGTGATTTTACACCTGTTCATGCTAACTTTTCTCTGCTTCGTTTTGGATTTTAAATGTTTTTGAATTTTGATCTTCATGTGCAGTAATTTTTTTTAATGCACCAGTGATAAAACTTAATAAAGAATATGGCGTCTTTAGTTAGTTTTGTTTAGTTAGTTAAACCAAAGTTTTAATCCCCGGTTTTGTCCCCGCTAACGAGGGTGGTTGGTTTTACCTCACACTTACAATGTAGCAATACTGCTGTGTGAGGTGAAAATCAGTATATATATATCTCAAAATCTGAACCAGCTATTTTCAAATTTTGACTGTTTAGAGAAATTTCTTTCTTATGATGCAAGTTATAAAAATTTGTTTTTCAATTTTGGCTAGACCGGCAAAATCCTGATAAAACACCATAGATGGAATAAGTGCAACGCCGCTTAGATTATGGCTGGTAATTCTGAAAGGGAAGTCTAACTTTAGACGCTGGGTTAAACCAGGTTAGTCCTACATGAGTGGGACCTTTCCACATACTCTAAACTGTGCTGTAATATGTGAAAAAATCCTTATGGATGGGCTCGACTTGCCCATCCATGAAGAATGTTCGCACCTGTTACATTTACATTTTCACATTATTTTGGAAATGAAAAAATGTCCACTCATGTAGCAACACCAACCCTGATTTAACCCGGGTCTAAGTTGAGACGTCACGGAAGTTAGACGCTCTAACTGCGAAGTTGAGGGCGAGGTGGCCGATTGGTCTAAGGCGCTGAACGTCGGCAGGGTATAACACTGATCGAGCGGCCCTGGTTTCGAGCCCCGCAAGAGTCGGGGTTCTTGGTCATACTCAAATAGTTACTGTAAGGTCGGAAATTGCATAATTGCATACAGTCAGTGTGTTATGGATTTTCTCCTCGCTCCACCGGCATTGCTTAAAATGTGCAGGTGGTATGCAATGGTGCCCGGCGCCTCATGGTTCTGAGAGTCAGTAATCGTTGGGTCCCGTGTGTCAGGTAGCCATTCCTGAACACGTAAAAAGTTGCAGACCTTATGCGAAAAGCGTAGGGACCATCCCGGGTCTGTAACCTGCACTCATCATCTTTTACCAGGGTCCCTTCCACCCGCACTAGGCCAGCGGGAAGGGTAGCAGAAATCCACATGGAAACATGTTGAGGCCTTAGTCCAGCATGTACTGATTGACAAAAAGGCTTATGATGATGAGGATGAAAGTTAGCCTCCCCCCTTTCAAAATACCAGCCATATAGGGGTTTAATGTTCCCACTCACACCACACATTCTCCTTCCTTTTGATCAAACACCCAGATTAAACCTCAACACCCCCATGGAGGCATATACCTATACCACTGGGTGCGTGAAGAAGCTTGGCTATGGAAGTAATCCTGTGACACCCGTCCATGCCCCACCATTCCAGCCAATCTGTTTTGCCCTCACAAGGCGCTCAAGTTCGGCTGTATGGGACAGGACCAAATCTTCCTGCAGTTTAACCAGGAGAAGCAGACTATAAATTTAATGTTGGGGTCAAATTAAAAGTGATTATTTATAGAAAAGCATGCAATAACCCATATTTGTGAGTCAGGCTGTAAACTCAGAAACATACTCGCATGACCATAAGTAACGCGATTCATCACCTACCATGGACGTCAATCCGGACATGTCCCCCCACGTTTTGTGGGGTGGGGACACAATATCAAATATCCCCCATGATTTGTACTATGGCCCACTGCCCCGCTTAACACGTACATGATTTTTTGTTGAAAAGATAAATCGGGTACACCCATTTTTTTTTTTACTGATTGTTCAAAATATGAAGGGGGGAGAAATTTCACTAACACAATATCATTAAGAAATTGCCACATATATAATGTCCCTCCCATGTTAGTACGAATTATCGCCCCGAGTTTTGCCGCATTGTTATTTTAAGGCTTATATCAACTTTGTATGCTCACGATTAATTCGCCGTGATGTGCACGTTTCACACTGCATGAACTCGGACAATCACTTCCTGCCAACAGGTATTGTGATATAGTTTGACACTTTAGAGGCCCGGGCGAATCCCAGGGTTACGAGACTAAGTACAAATAGGATAGCGCGGGGTTTTTCCGACGCAAAAACCCTGTCGTGTAAAAAGTGTTAAAATTCTTCACCTTCTTACCGACCTCCTATTGGTGATATTTTTGATTCCCTGGGGTTATTATCACGAATATATAATTATTGGAACAAAATAAAGCAATACTGCGGTTTATGAAACAGTTTTCCAAGTTTCGAGGTAACATTGTAATAAGGGCAAATTTTAGTATACTTCATTGCCTTCAATTTTCTTTCATTGTGCGCCAGTTATTGACCACAAACATCCTTGTTAATACACTGACATAAAATGCACAACCGTTATCAAAAAGAATCAGTGACATTTGGTATGGATTTGTAGTCAATGTGAGTGAAATGCCAGTTTTTAAAATGCGTGATTGCCCCCCCGTAATAGCTATATACTTCATGCTCTGACCTCGTACCGACCACAACCCAATATGGATTGTCTAGTGAGAGCAACCTCGGACTAGGTGATATATTGTTTTGGATTCATGCTTATGTTGGGTAAAATGTGCCAATAAACCATGTTATTCATTTTGGAATTTGAACTATGAACCCATAATCAGTGAAAATGGCAATTACCCCTTCCAAAGGCTAAAAAGCGCAGATGGTAGAAACACTTGACCTCGCAAATCGAGAGGTCACCGGTTTTGGGGTAAATCCTCGACTGCAAATTTTCTTTGTCATCTCATTTTAGTTTGCCTATAGTTTTCCTGTCAACCTGTTATGTAATGTTTACTGTTATAGTAGTCAAAGACAAATTAATGGTCGTCATTCGATCATGGCATAATAAGTCCATGAGCACTATCGGCTGACTGATTGGTCATTCATAAGTTACATGATATAATTAACCAATCGGAGACTTGGTGAAAAAACTAAAGTTTCCATAGATATATGTCAAGTCTATTTGATTGTTTTATTCAAAGATCGTGTCATGTTATAGAAAAAAAAAACAAATCCTGTACAGCCAATCGAAGAGGCTGGTAGAAGGGGTTTTTATTTATTGAAATTTATCAAAATTTGCATGACTAAAGAACCAAATTTTTTTCCGTTTTAAAAACAGGAAAACAGAAATTTCACGGATTTTGAGAAAACCTGGATGTTCCTAAAAAAAACTTGGATTTTCCAGTTATCTTCTGATTTTTGACATCAAAAAAATGGTTCAAATTCCTCCAACCCGAATTTTAGTCTCAAATGCATTAAAATCTCCTGAAATTCTGGACCAAAAATACTTGTAGCTCATTTTCCGATTCACTCAAATCGCCTGGTAAATCTAAATCCAAATTCAGCATACCTCCTGTGTGCTTGTTGCTCTGGTGTTCTTCATATCAAATATGGTTTTTAGAGTTTAAGACAATTGAATGTTTTCCCCTACAATTGCATAAATTGCAGCTTTTAATTAGAAATTGAAAAGAAAATGAAATCGGTGATATAGTAACTTTGGGCTTTAGGCATGACCTTTTTTTCTTATTTCGTACCCTCCCACGCTTGTGAAACCAGAAAAACATCCCCAAGGACGAGGTAGATGAACATCTGCTTTACTTAGCTGATATCAAGGCATACTTCAAGTAAGTAGCATCTGGCATGTTTCATGAGAGAGAGTTCCAGTAGTTTTTCTATAAAACAAATTTTTGTCCCCGCCGAACGAGTTCGGAACGGGGACTATGAAATGAGCAGCATCCGTTCGTCCGTCCGTGATAAAAATGTTAACCCACTTTGTGTACGATTTATCTGGAGTTCCATAAAGGCTACAATGATGTAACTTGGTGGAAAGGAGCGAGTTGACGAGTTCTCGACCTGGTTTTATTTTGGGCGTAAAATATGCTAATTTAAAAGTATCTAATTTGCATAATTTAAGAAAATTTTCCCGCAAGGCTTGTATACAAGTTATCTGGAGTTCTGTAAGGCGTATAATGATGTAACTTGGTGGAAGGAAGCGGGTTGAAGAGTTTTCGATTTGATTTGGGGCGTATTTCAGGCAAATTACATATGCCTATCATGGTGCACATTTTCTTTGCCATTTGAAAGTGTGTGATATATGCGGCTCAGGTATGCAAATGAGCAAATGGTATATCGGGTATATAAAATTCCTTCGCTATGTGAAAGACCACTCTGCCATACATCTTTTGTGTGAATTGTAATTGGGTCAAAGTGCTTGTTGGCCAATTAAAAAGGCATTTTTTGATGCAATTGATCTAATTAAATAAGCATAATTACTGTATCTCTTGACAGTACATCAGATATACAGATTCCTTCACTACATGAAACACTACTCTGCCATACTATTTTGTGAATCGGCAATTGGGTCAAGTGCGTGTGGGCCAAATAAGAGGTGGGTTGATGGGGTGTCGGCGTGTTGTGGGGTGTCGGGAGGGGATGGTGGGTTTCTATTGTATTCTTTGTAGTTGCATTTATCTTTGTTATTGATCGCAACATTCGGCGGGTACATATTTTACTCATCGCGTAAATCCACGGGCAGATTTCGCCTTGTTTATCGGCTTTGGGCATTTGTACAACCAGTTTCACCCGCCTGGTACACTTTTTGATGACACAATTTTTCCCAATTTTGTCCGTCAAATGTAACAGCTCTGCCAGAAACAGTATTTTTTTGGTAAAATTTATCGGAAAACAGGATAGTTTGAAATTGGCTTGGGTATGAATAAGTGACGTAAATACAATATCTAATCAAAATATCAAATCATCATGTTTGTTGCTAGTTGATTTGATGGAAATATGTGTCCTCAAAATGTAATTTTTACAGTAAGAAAGGGGTCCGAGGGTTTAAAAAAATTGCATTGCTTTCCCAAAATTTACTTTTTGGAGTGTGTCTTGGCCCAAACTTTGCAATTAAAGCTGGTAAAATGCGCCCTAAGTTACATTTTATCTTGAAATTTATGGAAAATCGGGAAGATTTTGGACCGGCCTAGCCGCCCGGTGGTCTGAAGTGGCAATTCCCCGTAGTGCAAAACGGTGTTCCCGACAAGGGAAAATTTCCCGGTCGCAGGAAATAATCCCAACCTAGGTCTGTGTACAGATCTGAATACAGTCGAGAATGCTGAGACCGGAACTGGTAGAAGTAGCATTTTTAGTGATAATCAGGTCTTGGACTCCTGTGACCCCCAAATGACCTTTGATTAAACATCAACTATTCCTTTTTAGGGATGGCACTTCCCACATGACCTGAGTCCACGAGATCCATACTATGTATCTGTAGCACAAAGAAGTAGTGATTTGAAGTGTAACATTTTGAAGTCATTTTGACCATTTTGCCCCTAAACCATGGGTCAGGTGATGGGGTCATGATTGACTTTTATTGCTCTCTCATCAAGTACTACAGGAATGGGATAAAAAGATTTTCTATTTACCTTGTTTAATTTTACACACAATAAGGAGTTTGACCTTATCTCCCAGAATGGACCTTTGCGAAATGTCATTAAGTAATTTTGTGGGGATGTCAAGCTGCCCACATACATGAGTCACGTACATACTTTGTAAATCTGTAAAAAGGAGTAGTGGATTTGAGTGTAACGTAATTTGATGTAGTTTGACCTTTGACCCCTAAAAACCTGGTCAGGTGATGGGGTTATGATTGACTTTTTATTGACCTCTCATCCATTACTACAAGATGGATAAGAAGATTTTCTATTTGATCTTGTTTTAAATTTACTATCAAGTAAAGTCTTTGACCTTAGTGACTCCAGATGACCTTTGATCAAGATGTCATTAAGTAACTTTGTGGGGGGGGGTGGGGTGTCAAGCTGCACCACATACAGGAAGGTCCCGTGGTCATACTAAGGTAATCTGTAAAATGTAGTAGTTGATTTGGAAGTGTAAACTTATTTGATGTAGTTTGACCTTGACCCCCAAAAACCATGGGTCAGGTGATGGGGTTATGATTGACTTTATTGACCTCTCCTCAATTACTACAGAAAGGAATAAAAAGATTTTCTATTTGACTCTTGTCTTAATTTTAACACACAGTAAAGTACTTTGCCTTAGTGACTCCAGATGAACCTTTGATCAGATGTCATTAAGTAACATTTGTGGGGGGTGTCAAGCTACACCACATACTTGAGCCATCTTGTCATACTAATGTAATCGGTAAAAGGAGTAGTGATGTGAAGTGTAACGTAATTTGATGTAGTTTGGACCTTTGACACCTAAACCATGGGTAAGGTGATGGGGTGATGATTGACGTTTATTGACCGCTCATCAATTACTACAGGATAGGATTAAAAAGATTTTCTATTTGATCTTGTATTAAATTTTACACACAGTAAAGGACTTTGACTTTAGTGACCCCAAATGACTTTGCGCAAGAGTAATTAAGTAACTTTCGTGGGGGGTGTCAAGCTACACAAACATACATGAGCCACGTGGTCATACTATGTAATTGTAAAAGGAGTAGTGATTTGAAGTGTAAAGAAATTGACGTATTTTGACCTTTGACCCCTACAACATGGGTATGTGAGGGGTCATGATTGACTTTTTTGACCTCTCATCAATTACTATAGGATGGGATAAAAAGATTTTCTATTGTGACCTTGTTTTAAATTTTACACACAGTAAAGGTCATTGACCTTAGTGACCCCGATGGAATTTGATCAAAAGTCATGAAGTAACTTTTGTTGGGGATGTAAAGGGCCACCATATACATGAGTCACGTGATCATACTATGGTAATTTGTAAAAGGAGTATTGATTTGAAGTGTAACGTAATTTGATGTATTGGACCTCTGACCTCTAAATCTTGTGTCATATGAAGAAGTTCATAATTGACTTTTTTTAGTGTTGGATCCAGCCCTACAAGATGACAGGCATAGTTTGAGATTGGAGCGAATCCTAGATTTTTGATGGTTAACGTTGTTGACCCCTGTGGACCCTACCGTGAACTTTGACACCAATCGGGGTCATGTCAAAAGTTTCTGTGCATGTACTTGTCATGGGGACAGTTTTGGTCAATATGACATGTTGAATGTTTGAGATATTAGCATGTTGGACAGAAAGAAGAAAGAAAGCCGGGAAGCAAGAAGAAAGAAACCGTACACAGCAACAAAACACAGTCGAGTTCCTCGACAATGTGAAAAGGGCTGATTTATCAGTGTTTTATTTCCGATTTCCTTCAAAAAAGTTTTCAGGGGGGCACTTGCCCCCCCCCCCCTTCCCCCACCTGGCTACGCCACTGTTTGGACCCCTCTATCGTAAAACATGCGTATGAAGCATGCAAACTAGACGGATTTTCGTATTTCGTACGGAAAATGATTGCGCAAATCCGGACGTACTTTCCCGGAAAAAAATAGGAAAATGTCGCGTTACTTCAAAAGTAAAAATAAAATGTATAAAAAGTCAGGAAATAAGTAAATACAGAACAATAAAGCTCAGTAAAGAAGGCAATATCTTTCAAAAGCAAATAAAAGAAAATAGATTTTGACTATTTCCCATTATAAAGTATGTTAAAAAGATAAAAAAGTTTTCCGACATTGTTTTTCTCCCGACTTTCGTATGGTTCACCCACACATTTAATATTTTGATTTAACCATTTTACTGCTGTATGCTAAATGTCTTCGGAAGGTTTTAACAATTTAACTTAAATGGTGCAAAGGATGGGGACCTACAACAATGAATTGTTATAGTGAGTTTTGTTTAAACTTCAGAGTTTTAATTAAACTTTAGGTTTTTTTTGTGGCATTTAAAAACAAATTCTTTACGGGGACTTAGTTCCCACTGACAGTTCCTTAAATGGGGCCGTCAGACGGCGGAGCCCGTCCATTTTTTTTCTGGAAAGCTGTATTTTAAAGAGACTCTATCGCATGATGCAGTTCATATGTTGCATAGGGTAGCTAGTTTGCAGTATATGATGCCGAAGTTAGGAAGGACTTAAGTTTGACTTTTCATTTGTAATGTGTGCAGCTAAGAGGGTCGTCGAGTGCCAAGTGGTGTCAACACGTATTTCACACGGAATAATTCCAATCTCATCATAGTGCATAGTTCACACTCCATAGAAAACTTTTAAACAAATTTAGCACTCGCCAGTGTGTAAAGCATTAATTCTCCATATGGACCTGGTGTTCATACTGACGGTTCCTTAAATATGGGGGACGTTCAGATGACAAACTATCCATTTTTTTTAAATTCAGGAACGAGTAATTTAAAGAGCTCTCTCATGATGCGTTGTATGAATGATGGCTTCAGTTAAGTTATGATCGCTTTAAAATTTAGACTTTAATTTTAAACTTTCCCTTGGCATTTTAAATTTAATATTTAAAAAATCTCCATATGGACTTAGTTTCTACTGAACAGTTCCTTAATATGGGGCTTGATCGGAAAACGGCGGATCTCTTGTCCATTTTTTCTGTAAAAGCTGTCATTTTTAAAGAGCTCTTCTCATGATGCAGTTCATATGTACATAAGTAGATTAGTTTCCAAGTTAAGCAGCCTTTAAAGTTTAGAATGTTTACATTTAAACTTCATGTCATTTTAAAAAAAAACATCGTTGTTGCAAATTAGCCTTTTTCACTGCACTGATATTGCTATATCAGACTGTAGAGCAACTTGGGGCCAAAAAATACCATTTGCAAGAAATACTGATTTTTGGGGTCAAAAATACTGATTTTTGGTCTCTGGAATACTGAAAGCTGTAGTCCAAAGTTGGCATGTCTGCATATGCCAAAACACGAAATTACAACCATAGCATTATAGTTTCACCAGTGGCAAATGGGCATGTATAATTTGGCCTTTAGTTAACATGTACCAAATAGAGAGAATGGCCCGATTTGATTTCTTTTATAAATTTCTCTTAATTGAATTACCCTACCTCCATGCCACATCGTTAAATATTTATGGCAGAATTTCAATCTGTTTTGATATTACTAGGTGCTAAAAAGGTAATTTTTGTAAGCCCTAGAGACTACTGTGTGAAATAAATAGTGGTCGGCTTCTGGAAGGCTAATGGCGGCCATCCAGCAATTGACGTCAGGAAGGGCATAATCCGGTCAATTATATTTTGCTCCAATAATCCTCATACAACAGGTGAGGTGAACCGACCACCCCCGTTAGCGGGGATAACTCTTGGATTTAAAACTTTGTTTATTACTACTTCTTAGGTGTAGAAAAAACTATTTCTATTGGTCTGTCAGAATAAAATGGACCTTTATGACATCTGGTCACAAGAAAATGGACCATTATGACATTTTGTGATTTTTAACGTCGGAAAATACAACTCTTGTCTGTCTTCATCTGCCAGGCATTATGTAGTTCCTATGTTTGCCATCAAGAGTTGTAACCGAGACATCCACCCAAGGTAACAAATTCCCTAGTATTCCCGTGACCTGCTCCAGCAAGTGCTAAACAGCACCAAATACGTGTGAATTATCCAAAATTATCCAAATTTACATTATTTTAGCTTCAAATTTAGGTCAAAGTTGGTGGCATCCATTGCAAATCGCTATGAAAAAGCGAATGGTATTCCATTTTATCCCGATACTTCTATCTGGGTGAGGGCAACCCCCCGGTCATTATGCCACTTTTGGTCATGATATAGATGGATGGCAAAATTACATTATGCCCTTTGCATCTATTCTGTATCATGTGCTTTGTTGTTGTTAAAGGTGGCGACCCAATCAAAAAGCTCATACCCAAGGCCTCCCTCACTACCCCTGTAAAAATTTGACGGGGCATTTCATGATACACAACCTAGTCCCCTGATTTACCTTGAAAAAGTTTAGATTTTTATATCATCTGAACTGTTAGCTTTAGTAATCCATGTGTACCAAATCTTACATGCAAATTCTGTTGTATCTGTAAGAAATTTGCAATTTTGTATTTTCTGTTCGTAAACCGACAGAAATTACAGCACAGTGCCTATGGGACCGTGGGAAACAAGCATTTGCTCATAACACAAAACTGCAAGCTTGGGATCAACTGAAATTTTGTGAATAAGCTTTTTTTAAGGATATCTAGTGAACTGTGAATAAAACAAAGGTTGCTGCAATCACGAAATGCACCTTTAAGTCCCAGGAAATTTTCCCTTTTGATGTTGTTAACAAAAATGCCTCCCAATGTGGCTGACCAGGGACAGTAGGAGATTTTTTTGAGGATTCAAATTTCTCCCGACTTTGCAATTGATCGGTGGTAGAACACGTACTGAGAACATTTCAAAGGTTTATATTGGTAAAACAGAACCTAGAAAACGGGAAAACTATGTTTTTTTGAACTATTTAATCATCCTCTAAAAAAACGCAAAATTATCATCTTAATGATCTCATTCATACCACTGCCTCAATTCAATCCAATCTTCAAATAACAAATCGGGCTAAAAAAAATGGGGGCAACTGTCTTTCTTGAAATGTCCTCATGTTGTCCTATGGGCCAATTCCCTTGTGAATGAAAAATTTTTTGTTTCACAGCCAAGAGGCCACTAACTTTCACAACAATTTCGAATACGTAAGTGGTACAGAAGATCTCACTTTGTACCAAAAAATGTATTTTTGTGTACATTTTGATAAAATTGGATAGTGTTTTAACTAACCTGGGTATTTGATCTATTGCAGAGTTGTTACAGAACGATTCAAAATTGTGCATCAATTCTCCAAGTCGCCCAAACTGGACAATTTAAGACCACCGTACAAAGTGCAGAAAGACCTGATACGAAACGAGAAAGGTACGCAAACAGTTAACCAGCACAACACCCCGATGTAACAGTCAACTAAGGCACACCTTAAAAGTTCATGCGTTGTTTGGGCCATTATGTCATGAGTTTTCCATCTGCGTTGCTGATATTTTAATTTTGGGAGTTTGAACCAAGTCAACAGTGATCACTAGGAATTCCAACTTCCAACAATCGATTACTAATCTTTATCAAATACTAATGGTTATACGGGAAAACGGTATTTCTGAGTAACGACTATAAGGAAGCCTATCACCCTGAACCCCAGGGTGAGTGTGATAAGTCTGTAGCCAGCTCGAAGTGGCAAATAATGATGCTATTTTCCCAAAATACAACACCATGTAGAATTTGTTTAATTACACCTCACTGTGACTTCTGGGGATGGGCTGTTTGTAGGGAAAAACTATTTCCTTAGGGAAGGAAATAGTACTTGTAAAAATTGGCCAATGAACTGGCAAGAATAGTTCAGACGTTGTAATTGTAATAGTATAACAAATATAGGACTGCTCCAGAGGGAGGTATAGATGATGGTGTGAGAAATATTGCCCCCGAGATGACTTGAGACCACGGGCCCCCTTACTATTTTCCCGAGACCAAAGGTCTCGAGGGAAAATAGTATGCCCGCGGTTCTCAAGATCATCAAGGGCAAAATTTCTCTCTAATCCGAATAAGAGCACAATCTATTTGATTTTTATACCACATCAGCATATATTTCTGTTGAAATTTTTTTGTTTTAAAAGTAGTGTTTTAGGTCCAGGCTAGTTTAAACCTAGGCCAACTGCATAATAATAAACTGCATTACAGTTTTTTTACTGTAGTATAATTCTTCATCCCCAAAGTGCAGAGCCTCTGAGGGTGTTACAATCACACCACCAAAAACAAGGTTCGAGATCAGAATTCTGCAACTTTATCACATCGCTAAAGACCGTTGTTGCTTCAAAATGCTGTTTAAATACTGTAATTGCAAACTTAACTGCTGGCTTGTATTAGCGCTATCACCCTTTGTCGAATTGCGAATAGACGTCATCAGTTACCAAGCTGGAATCAGGGTTTGCACTCAATTCATCAGTCTGAGCAGACGAATCCGGATGGTCGTTTGTAAATTTGCACGTCGGCGGCAATGATGTTGTGTTCGGATGAGTTCAAGTCTCTTTCCACATACTGTATTTTTTGAAATAAGGTATGGTGCTACGTATTAAATTAATTCTGTGTGTAGGGGGTATGGTAACTTTTTCCATGGGATAGTAGGTTCAGATGGGGTAATCCCACAGGGATAGTTGGTTTTTAGGTGTCCGATAAGAAAAGACTATGGAGCATGATCCGTCGAGGTGTCGTCGTCGTCTGCGTCGTCGTGACTTTTCTGGTGAACAAAATATCTGGAGATGTGTACGTCACACGGGGCTGAAACTGGGTGGAAGGGTGCACAAACAAAAAAAGCTCCGTTGTTTCCTGGTTAAATTATGCGCATGCGTACTGTTGCTTGAGTGAATTCTATGTTTAGATGCCCCCGGTAGCGTCGGCGATTTTCACCGCAAACAGCCGCCGAAATCGATACAAAATACCTTTTCAAGTGAAATATATCTTACAGAAATGTATGGGACGAATGTCAAAGGAAACAAAAACCATGAGGGCTGCATGACGAATTAACGGTAATTAAAGGGTTGAATTTTGATCCTAACATTGCACTATTTGCCGCTGCTAGGACGATTACCGCCATCTAAAAATAGCACAGTTGAAAAAAATAAAATACATGCAGGGGGTGCAGGCCAAGAATACGTAATTAAAAACATCAAGTTACCCTAAGTTATTGCCCTCAAATTAGAAACCACGTGCCTACGTATTTTGGTGTATGCGTTACAGTATAATACGATGCAAAACCTTTTATCCTTTTCGCCAACCCAAAGCTAGCTGGTTTTCCAACAGACTTACAGGGCTTACGATAATTATGCCAGGTCGAGAGATAGAAAGTGTAGCGAGACCTAGGTTATGTTGCTGTTACGGTAAGCAATCGATGCCGTGGGGAGGGTTGTCATCAACCGCGGAATACGCACAAGCCAGTCCGGACCTTGTGAAGGCGATAGCATATATTCGGGTTCGTATGCCGAAGGGTGATCACACGCAGCTAAGTGAGGTCTCTAATTGCTTGCCTATGCTCCTTACATGCGAATGTATGTCTGTGGTAACTGAAGCTTGTAGACAGTCTACTGAACCACAATTTCACACAGCACGTGGCATTGAGCTCTTTACCGGCAGGACAGAACGAAGTGTTGCGATCGGTGAGTTGATCGAGTAGATTCCAAGTAACTTGTATTTTGTTAGCATTGATTCGTTACCTGTAGGATGATGGTTTATCAAGAAATCGTGTCCCATTTAAATTCAGATCTCCTGCATGTTGAAAAACCGGTGCATAAAACTTCTGGGGGAATGAACACCATATGATTGTCACTCCCTTCCAGAGTCACGGATTGATGGAATTCTGGGATTCCCAGCGAATTAGTGTTGCCGATTGTGTGTTAGTTGGGTCGTTGGAGAAGGAGGTCACGGATCAGAAACGAATTCCTCTGCCAGAAGGTTGATGAAGTTCATTATTTACAATAATCACGGTCTATTGACGGTTGAAATGCGGAACGGAAACGTGCCCGTTAGTGTGACAGTAAGACCACCTGGTTTGGCCGCAATTTTTTGTTTTTTTAACCATTGAAGAGAGAAAATGACAAGGTCGAATTAAAATTCGCCGATTTCTTCGTTGGCAGTTCAACGAGAGTAACCGGGCAATTGCATTCCGATAAAGGTTGGTTTGAGTCAGCGTCAAGGTTACTGCGGTTATGGAGTGTTGTATATCAATACCTTATATCGATGACTGGCCGTTTGGGGTAAGTTAAGGAATAATATCCGTATTGTAGCGTGTTGTCCCCAAGTCAATTCAGACACTTGGGCCTTGTTCAAATGTTTTCAGTGGGAGCCGCAAGCTGGGCAAACAAATCCAGGGGTCAACAGGGTATGCGGTCACGATGCCGAATGTAGGTTATGAGTACTCGAGGATGGGGATTACTTTAGGAACATGTCACATGCCAAATATATACGCTTTTCAAAGTATTCCTACTAGGTTACCGTCTGCACATCATAAAAAAATTAGGGAAACTAGAGTACATCTTTCTTGTAAACCAAGATATGAAAATATATACTTATTTCAAAACAGTATTTTATACAGTCAAACATGGTACTGCGCATGATGGTCACGTGGCGGGTTACGACGGTGAGGAAAATACAATTCGAAAAATTTCTCATAGGGAAACACAGGTGAATATTACATCCGACCTCTAAAACAAAAAACCGACCGTAAAAATGCATGACTGCTATCACATAGTACATGTGCTGTAGTTTTCCGATCTAATTGTGTCATTTTCGTACCTAATCGAAATTAATAGAAGAGAATCCCGTATCAGGTTTTTTAGATGTCAATAATTCATAAATTCTTGGGGAAAGCATAGAGTTTTCACCAAAAAATGCAACTGAGGGCCGTTTTGTTTGTTTTTTCTGAGGATCAGTAGGTATCACGATGGAAAATTTTTGGATCGAAATGCGCAGGGGTTTAATCACAACATGGCCTTGTGGATTCATTCAAAAAAACTTCTCTGGCAGATGAGTCACATCAAGCAAACTTCTGGTTCACGAACGGTCACCGGCGGTCAGTGACGTCAGTAGTGGCGCAATTCTTAATTAGCCTATCTCCACAATGTTCTACTAAGTAAAAGTGTTTGTGGGGTTGTGGGGGTTACGTTGTGGGGTTACAGATTCTCGCAAATGATTAAAATTTACAACAGTGTATATGAATTCTAAGTACCTAATTTGCATAATTAATTAGATATTTGGACATATTTTTCTGATTTTCTTGAACTTTGTGAACACAGTATTTGGAGATCTGTAAGTCACAGAGAGCTGATTGAAAACCTTGGTGGAGGGGTGCGGGGGTTAAGGATTCTGAAACTGATGCGATTTCAACATATATATGCATTCTAAGTACCTACTTTGCATAAATTCAATTAGCATATGTGCCTATTTTCTTGATTTTCATGACACTTTTGTGAACACAATATCTGGAGATCTGTAAGTCGCACAGGGCTGAAACTTGGAAGGGTATGTGCGAGGTTACAGATTCTCAAACTGATTCGATATACAAGAAAGAGTACATTGTATGGGGAATGGGACATTGTCCTGGGGTGCTATGGGAATTGTTCTGAGGTATGGGACATTGGCATGGAAGTATCGAACATTGTCTGGGGTAGGGGACTTTGCCTGGGGGTATGGGACCATTGTCTGGGATAGGGGACATGTCCTGGGGGGTAGGGAATTGTCCTGGAGGTATGGGACATTGTCCTGGGTTATGGACATGTCCGGGGTATGGACATGTCCTGGAGTATGGAAACATTGTCCTAGGAGGTATGGGACATTGTCTGGCGGGTATGGGACATTGTCAGGGGATATGGGGACTTGTCATGGAGGTATGGGACATTGTCCTGGACGGTATGGGACATGTCCGGGTATGGGACAGTGTCTGGGGATATGGGCATTGTCCTGGGGTTAGGGGCATTTGTGCCTGGAGGTATGGGAAACTGTCCTGGAGGTATGGGACATGTACTGGGTATGGGACGTCGTCTGGGGGTTATGGGACCTCGTCTTGGGGTATGGGACTTGCTTTTGGGGTAGGGTATGGGACATGTGCCTGGGGTATATGGGGACACTTGTCATGGGTTATGGGCCATTGTCCTGGGGTATGGCCATTGTTCCTGCGGGTGGTTGGGACAATGTCCTGGGGCTATGGGAAATTGTCCCGGGGTTTGGTATAAGACATTGTCCTCGGGTATGGGACAATGTCCTGGTGTATGGAACATTGTCCTGGGGAACGGGACATTGTCCTGGGGTGTTGGACATTGTCTTGGGGGATCTGAAACATGTCCAGAGGTAGGGGACATTGTCCTGGAGGTTATGGGACATTGTACTGGGAGGTATGGGACATTGTCCCTGGAGTATGGGCATGTCCTGGGGTTATAGAACATTGTCCTGGGGTACGGAACATTGTCCTGGGGAACGGGACATTGTCCTGGGTAGCGGACATTGTCTGGGGGTTATGGGACCATTGTCCTGGAGTATAGGACATTGTCTGGGGTATGGTAGAGACATTGTTATGGGATTATGGGGCATTGTACTGGAGGTATGGGGCATTGTGTCCTGGAGTATGGGACATTGTCATGGAGGTAGGGGACATTGTCCTGAGTGGAGGTATTTTTTGGAATTGTCCGGGGATATGGGACCTTGGCAGGGGGACCGGGATAGGGGACATGTCCTGGGGTATGGACATCGTCCTGGGGGTATGGGAATCGCCGGAGGTATGGACTTGTTTGGGTAGGGGACAGTGTCCTGGGTATGGAACATGTCCTGGGTTGGGTATGGGCATTTTCCTGGGGTTTGGGGCATGGTCCTGGGGGTATGGGGAAATTGTCCAGGGGTATAAGACATTGTCTGGGGTATGGGACAATGTTTTCCCCCTGGTGTTTTTGTTTTTTTATGAACAGTCCTGGGGGAACGGAACATTGGCCTGGGGAACGGACCTTGTCCTGGGTTATGGGAATGTGTCTTGGGCATAGGAAACATTGTCCTGTAGGTTTTGGACATTGTCCTGGAGGTTTGGGTCATGGGAACATTGTCCTGGAGGTGGGACCATTGTCCTGGGGTATGGGACATTGCCCTGGGGTATGTGTATTGTCCTGGAGTATTGGACATTCCTGGGTATGGGACAATGACCCCTGTTAACATGAATTATTTTAAGTTTTATATTGTTCTTGCTGACTCAGAATACATTTTTCAGTTTAAGCATGTAAACCAAAATGAATTGGCATTTCAGAAATGATTCGATAACCATCACATACATCGGACACGACTATTGGAACGATTTTTGTCCCTATTTTTTCTGTCCCTATTTCTTCAAACAAAACAGGAAATGTAGGAAGTAACCCATATCATTGCGACTCCATTGTAACATCAGATGACGAATGAGCAAGAGGTTGTATAATAGCCAGTAACAATGCAGCTATCGGCTTGACTTGAAAAAGACCAAATGCATACTTTTTTCGGGATTTTTTTATGCATATTGCATACTGTAGAATTTATTGCCTAATTGCAGTATTTAGTAATTAAAAGATAACATATCATACCAAAGGCAAGGAGAGTTGTACCTTTGGTAGACTAAACAAAGCCATTGAATAGTACTAGCAATAGCCATTGGCTATAACAATCAACTAGGAGTTAGATAAATCATGCAAAGGTATGCAAGAAGTAAATATGCAGTGCCGAACCAATAACGTATTGAGCACTTACAATCTCACCTCATTACAGACTTTAGCAGGGCTACAAGTGCACCCTTGCAAAAATATTAGGGCTAAAATAGGCCAAAAAAACAAGAATATAA
This sequence comes from Ophioderma brevispina, assembly GCA_023653785.1. Classification (NCBI taxonomy): domain Eukaryota; kingdom Metazoa; phylum Echinodermata; class Ophiuroidea; order Amphilepidida; family Ophiodermatidae; genus Ophioderma; species Ophioderma brevispina. The sequence goes on along the minus strand of JAMKCH010012127.1, from coordinate 7,753 downwards.
GGGCGTAATCTAGGGAGAATCAGTAGAAATTATAGGGAAAAATAGAGGAATGGTATGTATTTTTACTGGAATGTGGGCACCTTCCATGTATATCAGCGCAATTTTAATATTAGAAAGATATGTGCCAAAAAGTGAGCCGTCATGCCTGTAGTGGACTGATTTACATGACGATATAACCATGTTGTATGTAATTAAATTAATGAGGGCAGGGACTGTTTTGGACTGTGCACCTATCCCTATTTGTATTTGTTTGAGGAATCTGGGTTTCTGCAGAGTTATAATTATTTTAAGTATCAAGTCAAGCCATTGAAGTTTTGAACTTATTTTGATGTTGGAACCCAATATCCATGGTCAAAGAGGTGTTGTTTTGTGAAGATTCAATAAGTTTTCTGAAAGTTTTAAATATTCATTTTGAGATACATGGAAACTCACACTTTACAGACGAAAATTGAAAGTGCCTTCCTGCCATTCTTCTGGAAACCAATAGTGGGTATTTAGAAGTGGGTAATAGCCTCTGTATATCCCTCTCGTCTTAAACATGAATGTAAAACTATGTCAATATCAGCACTTGAATCCATAGTACACCAATGTATCATTACCAAGGAAGTTGGCATTGCAGTTTTTTTTCTCAAAACAGGGTACAAGGTCAATCTATGTACACCCCAAGTCCTTAGAAAGGTTCTTTAAAAGCAAAATTGGGTGGCAATTTACAGATTGTAATAAAAAGGTGTCAAGGTAATGGGTAGGGGTCAGTAAAGATCAATCATGTACAATCTGTATAATCTTGGGCCAGTGGTTCATTTGGCAGGATTAATCAACATAGATAGTTAAGACCTCATTGCTAAGGAAATTGCAATTGACATAAAACAAATAAGTGGCAAACTCACATCAGGCTCATCAGAGGTCAATCTGTACCACCCATTATTGTGTTTTGGGCGGTTAATTTTTTAGCCAAGGGTGATAGTCATAGCACCTAACTTGCAACAGAAATGCATTTAATAGTTTTAACCACATTAGTTCAAAGGGCACCATAGGGGTCTTTGAGATCAACCTACACATGCACACACATGGTGAATCGTGGGTCAGTGGTTCTTTTCACCAAGTATGAAGTTAATTGATCATGGTATAAGGAGTGTCAAGAGGTGACATATATTAGCAATCAAGGGAAATAAGAGTAGAAACCACAATACCATTTCACAGATGTAACTTGATATTTGCTCCTGCAAGATCTGCATCTCAACAACTGTTGTGTAGCCAATATGGTTTTGTGCAAGAGTTGTCATTCCCTCAAAAATCTTGAAAAAGGTCAAGATCTTCCCGGCGGTGCCTGAGCAAAAAAAAATCTTGACAAAAAGATACATATGTAAGCAAAAAATCCTCAGAATTGGTATTTTTTAAACCAAAATGACCCTTATGAAGTGGGAAGGTTTCAAATCCAGCTGCACACCCTCACCCAAACAAATCTGAGTATTCCCCTCCCATGGAGAAACAGTCAATTCTTCAATGTTGTGTCGTCCAAGTTTACCAACTCGGACTTCTGTATCTATGGAAAGACTATCAAAGCAGTGGTTATGATTCGACAAAAGATATGTTCTGTTTTTATCCTAAACTAAAGATTTAGCCTCAAGTCATCAAAAATCCAGAAAGGCCTAAAATTGACAAAGGACTTGAAAGCGGACTCTGTATCAAAACTGCTAATTTAAGATTGGAGATACCCAATGCTGTAATGCTGTTAAAAGTCCTGAGATGAACATTTAGACTTGAAAGGCAATACTTGATCAATTCTGTGAAAAATCCGGCAAAACATCAATATTTAATTTCTGTGGAGAAAAAAATATAGGCAATATGGATTTTGGAAAAGTTATCGGGTTATAGGGAGAGGGTCAAAAAAATAGGAAAAATAGGAATTATAGGGGCCGCTTGTAGCCCTGTTAATGTAGTATACAATTCAGGGTTATAGCGAGCCTAATCAAGTGCCGGCGGAAAATCTTACAATTACTACCCGTATGGTCCAACTAGGAAGTTTTTGCCAATTTATGGGTAATTTTTCATTTCACTAAGTAAGTCGGTCGGCAACCATCAAATGACTTGTGTCGGTCAGTGGGAGCAAGTGCGGTCATGGCCGATCGGCCGACCGGCGTAGCATATATCCCTGTATAATACATATATGAAAATCACAAATAAACACTCGTGGAAATTCAATGACATCCAGGCTTTTGAAACTGGGACATTCGTTTTATTAGTTCAATCTCTACCAAACTGAGCTAAGGGGCAGATGGGTTGGAGAGCAGGATGTTATATCTCTAGGCTTCGTTCAAACCTTGTTCTCTTGTTTATTCTAACCAAGAAAGGGATGTAATTTGTAGGACTAATAATTCCCCAAGTCAATTAGTAATATGAAGAACGAAGCTCAATGTGTGGGTAATAACACGACGCATTTATACCCTCTACCACACTATTAACATAAAACTACTACTTTACTGTAGCTTTGTGAGCAACCCTTCTAGCTCTTTAATTGGGGCAGCATGAAGCTCTAAACACCAAATCTCATAGAGCATGACAGAGCCTGACTCCAGAAGTAGGTTAAGTGCAGAATTTATCTGTAGATCTCAAACCTTTTTTGTCAGACCTCCATTATGCAGTAATAGTGTTTCCATGGAACTCAACTTATCTTCAAGAGTCGAAGACAATTAATTTGCTACAAACCCGAGAGCTTTACTCTGTTCTCTGCGATTGATAATTGATTACATGCCACTGTCAATTAGACTATGCCAAAGATTTTACGCATTTTAGATAACTGGTAATTTGACATTGCTGATTCCCTTGAGTGTCTTGGTGGGGTCTCATACTACTACGGCTATCTATACCAGATTTTACAGTGGCAGTGGCACTTTTCACAAAATATCAATTTCTCAATGATAGTCTAGGCCCATTTATGATGAATAAAGACATAAAAAATAACATACCCCCAAAATGGTTAGGGCATAATAAGCTTTCATAGAGGCTAAAGCATCCAGGTAGTGTTAGGCTAACTTTTATCCACAAGTATGTATATTACAAGAATATCGTGCGATTTTCGTGCTCATTGATATTTAAAACCACAACGTGTGAGGCTTGTATTATTAGGAATGTAAATCATTTTGATGCTAATTGTGTAAGCTTGTGCAAGTGAAATCAGAACTTTAACATTTAAGAAAGCATACTTTTACCGGGGTGTTATTTAGAAATTGATTAACGTTCTGTTGAGGGCATTTATTCGGAACAATATGGTGCATAGAAACAAACAAAACCATGACACAAAAAAATACTAAAATAGACACACATCATGGACATATTCACATCTTACCTGAAAGTCGCGATAGTTAAAAGCGGCATTCATATGCGACACAATATCAGCTGAATTTTAACTACTTATTCTCCAGGTAGTCAGATGAATATTTTATTATTTTCCCTGTAGATGGGCCAGCGAATGCAAGTGTTGAAAAACCCATGCGTGCTTGGCTGGACTCGACCGGCAACCTCCGCATTAACCATGGACTCACTCTACCAATTAGCGAACAAGCCAGGCTGGCAGAGAGGCGATATAACACTGATAGGTGTTAGGTCCGAAAGGTATCCCAGCGCTTTTCCTAGCGAATAGCTTCAGAACGGTAATATTTACATACACGCTTAAATTTGTATCGTAGTTAATATAATCGTCTATTTACCATAGCTATTGTAAATGTGCTGTCCAGTCTAATCCACCTTTCACTTTGTCGATCATATCTTACTACAAGCCTGAATCCTGGTCCGAATGCTTTTGATTGTTTTTTACAAAAAATTGCTAGATCACTGACTTCTAGCAGGGATTTTCCGAATAGGAATTGGGCCACAAACCCTTGCTGTTTTTACGGATGGAAACATCCAATTGTGGAAGTGATTTGAAATATGGTTCCATTCCATTATGTCTTAATTTTTTTCCATGCCATGTTTGTCCCTTTAATATATTTGCTGTGCAGTATTAATGGAGCATTTACGTAACAGGTCGATCGGTTTGGACTCCTCAAGAGGAGAATACTTTGTTATGTTGCAGATGGGGATGCATTCTGCCACCACATCCTTCAACGTGTAGCTTTATTCCATTGAGGCTGTCGAATTCATATAGTGGTGGCAACAATACAAATTTTTCTTTCCCAATAGAAGAGTACAAAAGGTAACGTCTTGTAACTCTAACTACATAATTTCGTTATATAAGAGAGACTTGTTCTGTAATCACAAAACTCAACTTGATTCAAACCAACATTCCTATTTACTTGAAATGGCATAACTAAAAAAAATATGTACTGCATCATTGAGCTCTTGTTTGAAAAGACCACATTGCTTTTTTCAGCAGTAATACCATTTTAACACAAACCTTGTTCCATTTTGGTTTTTTTTATAACATTCTTGTATCAATGATTTTTTAATTCCATTAATCATGCGTCCCATGATATCATGTAAAATTTTTTCATTGTCATATCTACCGATTGTTGTACATATGTAAAAAAACCAACATACTTTTAAAATATGTGGAATAAAACATAGATGAGTGTACGAACTGATATTTACTCTTTGTTGTAATGATTTGTAACTTTATATTTCTGAAATATGATTGCTTGGAGACCTTTTGGCCAGTTCAACAGACATTCTATTGACGGTAATAATTTTATACCCCCTGCATATTTCCTTTAAAAAGCGGCACCCTTTCACAAAATATGGGAATTTCTTTAATGTGGTCTCTCAAATGATAGTCTAAGGCATTGGAAGAATAGAGAATACATTTTACACAGAGAATACTCTCAAAAAACATATAGGGACATTAATTAAAGAGGTTAAAGACATCCAGGTACTTTGTAGGCTGACTTTTACGTTTTCTTAATTTCATCATAAATGTGTATATTAACATGATACAATCATAGACTTCTTACTCATTGATATTACAACCACAAAGGGCGCAGATGTCCAAACAGCGTTCATGCCATGGGAAACTCATATGGCGTGCGTTTTCTTGTGTTAAACGGTATTTCGTCGTCTGCTGAATTAAGGTCGTCGGCGCATTATATAATCGCTCTGTTTACCCATAAGGCCGCTGATTTGATCAAGCTGTTACAATCATGCAAAAATATCAATTTTGAAAAATCTTGAGGCGCACTATTTTTCAAATGTGCCAGTGTCCTCTTTACGGGCAAACAGAAACACATAAAAATATATAGTGACAATGATGCTGCTCCATCTTAATTGGACAAAGTTATAGGCAAGAATTTATACATGCCAGGTCCGATACAAGAGGGCAAGGTGCATGTTCCGATCATCTTTGGGACCACCACGGAAGTAGTAAGATTTTGATATCAGATGAAAGGCCAGATTTTTCTCATTGTCATCCTGAAATTTGAGCCCCTCAACCATTTCATTACCAAGACATAACCAACAACTTCCGTTTTAAGTGGTTTAACCATCATGCACAGTTTCGATGAGTTGACATGTGACGTCAACGCCCGGCAACGAACAAGCCCTGCCCGGAAGTATGCATGAGCATCTGCAGGGCTTGTGCTTTTAAAATATTCGTGCCTCAATCAGGCGTGATAAGGTCTTATTGAATGCTGTAACTGTATGGGCATAGTCTTCGCACCACCCCCCCGTCTAACATTCCGTAGACCAGGTGCTCTTGTGTTTGTAAACATTGGATGTGCGCCTCTCTATGACGGGGGTTTACAATTGCACTGTGTTTCCCATGTACTTGATGGGGCGTATGTGCAATGCCAGGCTCTTGTGCAAGCAGAATAACACAATGGACAAAAATTGGAACAAGCACCTTTAAAAATGCTTTGTAAGTTTGCACAAATACAAATTAAGATTGCTATCAGTGTAAGCTTCAACCAGAAAATAAAAAGCCAAGTGTCATCAAAATCAGGTTTTTGTATGTTGGAGCATGTCTAGGTATCCTAGCATACCCTACTGTTATTGGGCCAAAAAAAAACTAATAATGACAAAATTGGGATATTTTAGTCATTACTGTCCAGACACTACACAAAACATAATTGATAAAATTCATATCTTTGGCATGCTGTTTCATTCTTGTCTTCAATATTAATTAAATAGAATAATAAAACAGGAATTCTACAGAATTATTCTTCACTAGATTCCTGCCCAATTAAATTACTTGGACTCTTTGTGGGGTTCACTGAAGGTTTTTATCATATTCTTGATCGCAGGAAGCTTGCAGAGTTCAGTGTGTCATTTTTGTGCCGCCGGCCTTAACACTTCGCACAAATAAAGCTCACCAAAACTCCATGTGTTTCAATTGAGAAAAATGCACTAAGTCCAGAAAGTCGCGGATGACGTCATCAAACCAAGACTCATATGGGCACGAAATAGAGGCCGGGCCAGCGAAAACTGCCGTAGCGTGCTATCCAGGGTCATGGGGCCAAGGGGCCCTGGGTTCGAATCCCACCCACATTTGCGGGACTTTCGTGTTCCCCTCTTCCCTCACTCCTTCAGTTCCTCCCGACGCCAGGGTTAGGGTTATGGCAGGAAGACAATGGGAAACTCATCCCTGTTGTCTGCTGTTTTGTCCCTGCGTTAAGGCAGGAAGGACGCATAGTCCACTGTGTTGTAGCTGTTGAGTCTGTTGTCGATGTTAGTGATTATAATGAAAAGGGGTTAAAATTTGCTTGTAATGTCCGACAGACGTCAATGTAGATTTGAACCAAACGAGAGTTCATAGGTGCAAGTGGGATCTGCATTTGTTCATGAGGTCAAAAGTCACATACAAGGTCAAAGGTTCAAGTTGAAAAAGAAATACAAAAGTACAAAATTATATTAAAAATTTAAAATTTGAAGTTCAAATGGAACCAAACTTGGTTTATGGATATTACACGGGCCATATCCGATTAAAGTGTTCAAGACGGGTTTTTTGTGTGCTAACGTCATGCACAGATTAAAGCTTGTGTTGGCCACTTAAGAATGAATATTGATTAATATTAAATTATGTATAGGAATTTGTTTTCAAAATGATCCGAACGTAGAAGTTGTAACTGGGCGAGAAAGTATTGAGCACTAAGGCTAAAGTTGCATAATTTTGCTATCGCCATGTGCGCCAGCCAAATCCGTTCTTTAAAATGTCCCTGCTCATTACACAAGGGCGCATATCACAGGTAACAACACATTTTTATCAGCTTCTATTATGCCTCTGATTATTAAGTTCAAAACACTGATATATCGGAGTATTAAAGTTCGCAAGAGTTCTCTGAGAGAATGTTGCAAATTGCAGCCAGATAAGTTGCCAATTCGAATGGATTCAAATTGCTAAACTAACGAGGTCCAATAGTGATAAATCGAGTAGATATCAAATTAGTTGTATTTTTATACATGTTTTGCATAAAAATCTGCTTCAGAGTAACAATTTCCAAGCTTAGTAAAGAAAGAAATCCATGATGTTACATTCAATACCTTGCCAGATACGTTGCCTCCCTCTCCGCTAAAACGCTGTGATACATAGTCGAATACCACACCATGCAATTCCTTAAAGTGACAGGAGATGATTTTCTAGGATCGGTTGTAGACCCCCACCGAAACCGAGAACGTTTGAAGATTTCTTGGACAAACAGGTTCAAACGAAAAACTTGCAAACCTTGTTTTGAAACTGCATGTTATCGTAATCGTTCCCCATAGAAAACATGCTTCGACTTTGTTGTGCACGACAGAATGTTACAAATCATTCATATTATTACATAAA